>CAUYSK010036750.1:0-70916 GCA_963575035.1 Avahi laniger | reverse complement strand
CATCTCTTGATCTTAAAATGGCTCTACCCTTCTCTCCCTCTAGCCCAAGGAAATCCATTCCAGGCTGCCTGTTCTACCTAGAGGGTTTTGTGCCAGCCTCACTCACTGTAGGGACATGTCCCCCAAACATTCCCAAGAAGTGAACTTGATGTAAAGTTATGGAGATATGGTTATTCTCAGGCAAGACTGAACAAGGAAAAAGATGTCCATACTACACAACAATGGTTAATGAAGTCCTTTGTGTGATCCTAGCATGTTTGCTCCGTGGGAGAGGAGACATTGTCAGGTGCCCTAAACTGGCAACAGCTTTTGCCTTTGGTTGTTCGGAGGTAGCAGCCTCATAATTAGTGCATGTAGAGAAATGGGAAAGAGGGGTCTGACACTGGAGGTTAGAGGAGGACTTGGGGAGGGTCTCGATGGGTTCCTGCTATCATTTCCCAGATCAGTTTCATGACTCAGAGACATCTAAACATCAAGATGCCCTTGTCCAAATGTTACCATCCTCTTGAGGTAATTCTCAATGTTCTGGTTGGACTGGGAATGTCCTGGTTCCTAATCCCTTCCAAGGACACCAGTGTTTTGGAAGAGATTGATCAGTCTTCCCAAGGTCCAAAGAGATAGATACATGAGGTGTGGAAGGAACTTTTCTGTCTCAAACTCAAGTCAGTGGAAGAACGATACACATGGTGATGTCCAGGCTATGGATAGATATTTCTGGGGTTGTGGAAGTACAGGAGAAAATTAACCAGGCACGTGGGAGCATTTAAATATTAATAGTAACCTGGAAGCCAGGGTAGGGGAGAGTTTCTTGGAGAATGAAGTAGTCAACAGTGCCACATGCTGTGGAAGTCAGCGGGATAAGCCCTGAGAAAACCTCATTGATTTGGCATGAGTGTCACTGTGTCATCCAGGAGCTTTCCAGTGCAGTAAGCAAAGGGATAGTAGATTGCACTGGGTTACTAGGAAGGAGAAAGCTCTCTTTCAAGAAGATAAGGGAGTAAGGGGATAACTTGCGAATGTTCAAATATTTTATTCTCTGCAAGGAAGAATCCAAGATATTTAAGGATACCAGGAATTGCAGGTTCCTTTTCTTCCAAAAGATTGGAGAGTTTAGAGTTTGACTGGACTTAGCATCCCCAGGCTTGACTGGTCCTTGGGATTAGCCCTGCATTCTTTTTTTTTCTTTTCTTTTCTTTTTTTTTTGAGACAGAGTCTCACTCTGTTGCCTGGGCTAGAGTGCCATGGCATCAGCTTAGCTCACTGCAACCTGAAGCTCCTGGACTCAAGCGATCCTCCTGTCTTGGCCTCCTGAGTAGCTGGAGCTACAGGCATGTGCCACCATGCCCGGCTAATTTTTTTCTATATATATTTTTTAATTGTCCAGATAATTTCTTTCTATTTTTAGTAGAGATGGGGTCTCACTCTTGCTCGGGCTGGTCTCGATCTCCTGAGCTCAAACGATCCACCCATCTCGGCCTCCCAGAGTGCTAGGATTACAGACGTGAGCCACTGCGCCCCGCCAGCCCTGCATTCTAATCACTGTTCTTGCTGAATTTACTAGGCTTCCTTCTTTTTAAAAAATTTTTTTTAAAAGTTTTGAATTTTTTGTAGAGACAAGGTCTTGCTATGTTGCTCAGGCTAGTCTTGAACTTCTGACCTCAAGTGATCCTCCTGCCTCAGCCTCCCAAAGCACTGGGATTACAGGTGTGAACCACCACACCAGCCTTTCTTCTCTCAGATGGTGCCTGCCTATCTATCAGCCTCTGGGTGACTGACTCACTCTCCCTTACTTGCTCCCACCCTCCAACACATGTGAGTGAGCCCCTTTTGTCAAGCTGTCAAGCACAAAGTTTACTGTACTGATAACCTTCCAAGACTCTCATCAGGCACCTAAGTGCCATTTGTCTGAATTCTTGAAAAAGTTCCAGATAACCCAGATAATCCAAGAAAATTTGGAGAATTTTTTCCTCAGAAAAGAAATATTTGTCACAATATGGAAAAATCAGATACTTTCTGCTAAATTTTGTGTCAATCAAGTAGGTCCAATTTTTGCCAGGCTCTTGGAGGTCCCACTGGTACCTAGGACTACCATCTGCAAAAAAAATTAAGTGAGTATTCCCAGAAGCAATTTATCATCTGGAACAATAAAGTTTCAAAAGAATCCGAATCAGCTGAGTTTTGGCTTTGGTGATAGGAAAAACAAAGTTACTAGTAATAAAGTTAAGCCCAGAGGCAGAACCACAGGCTAGAGCAAGATTCCCTAATGGTGTCCTATAGGCGAGGCCATCCATGACCTTAGCTCAGAGATGGCCAAAGCCTTGTGGAAGCAGCATCCCACTGATACCCTACCCAAAGCCTAGCCAAATCTACTTTAAAAATAAATTCAGTCCAGTGCATCCCTTGATTCAATTTAGGGCAATCCAAAACCCATCCCAAAGCCCTGTTAACAGCCACTCCAATACAGAGATAAAATCCATTCAACTCAGGCCCCAACACAACTCTAACGAATCCAGAGCCCTGTAGAAAAAAAGAGCCCATTTCATATATAAGTGTCAGTCCAGAGATAGATCCTGTTTAATCTGATTCATAACTCAGTTCAGCTAAGGCCACACACCATCCCAGTGCATCCTAAGTCACAGCCAGGCTTTCTGAAGAGCACATTCTTACAAGAACCTAGTCAAGAGAATAATCTATAATTCTTGTAAAATCCATCTCATATCCTCAAAAGGACCTAAAGCCTTCCTGAACAATAAGTTCATGTCATCTACAGCAGAGACCAGGCTAATCCAACTCAGAACTCAGACAAGAGCTGAAATGAACCAATACAGTCCAGGGGCCTGACAAGCACAGAGATTACAAATGCCCAATGGAAGCTTGCATTAGACAAATTGAGGCCAGCATGAAGCTAAACACAAGACCATTTCAGCCCAGTCCTGCCCAGTTCTGCTCAACTCTGACAAGATTAAGCATATTTAGGACCAGGGTCTTATTTGGAGACATCAGACCAATTTACAACTGAAGATACCAGGAAAAATCTACACAGAACTGTCAAGTCTAAAACTCCTTAGATGCTTCTGCTAATGGCCACCATCCAAGTCCCATGCCAGAGGGACTAGTGGTTCTCAAAGTGTGTGAGCACGTGTGTGTGCCTGAGAGTGCGGGAAGGGCACTGTGAAGGTGGGAGCAAGGAGGTGTGCTCACTCTGGAATAACCAGTGGGACTTTTTCAAGGTACATATATCTGTAGAGTATTGGAAATGCGTGTGGGGTTTAAGGGACATGTATAGTTCAATAAGTGGCCAATTTTGTTTCCTTCCTTGCCTCATGCCCTCTTCCTCTCTGATAAAATCTACTGAAATAGGCAGAATTAATAGCAATTCTCATACACTGAGCACTAGGCAGGACAGCACACGGATTAATAGTATAATCTCACATCAGCCTATTTGGGGCAAAGCACAGCTCTGCCAGTACTAACTGGGTGATTTGCAAGTTGCTTGAGCTGTCTATTCCACAACTTGCTAACTGCAAAATAGGGATGATAATATTACCTACCGCACTGGGCAGTTGTGTAGTTTCAATGAGATAGCATATGCCATATGTGGCCCTCAGGAAGCACACAGTAGATGTTGGCTTTTATTGTCATTGTGGGATTCTGGGAAATTGCATGTGAATTTCTTGTAGAGATGAGAAAAACAAATTTAGGAGAATCACTTTCAGAGCGGTTTACCAGTGAACCAAAGCTGTTTCTCTACTATGGACATTCACATGATCAACTTTGAGGAATGCAAAGATAAATATTCTAGCTCTGCCAGGAACTACTGGGAGTTGGTGGTTTCCTAGGATGCATGAAGAAAACAAATAGAAAACATGCTTTGGGGATATCAATAATCTATTGGCAGCAGTGCTGTTTTGGCCAGCCAAGAATGCTAGATAGCTAAACTCTAATGAAATGTCTGAGTGCATTATAATAACCAGTGATGCTTCTTTCTGATATTGGTTTTTGAGATATAGGGATCCATAGAAAAGAGCCATTATTATTCCTCCTCATTAACTCATTCACTCATTCAAAAATAGTTTTTGGATATATATTATATGGCAGGCCTTGTGTTTACACTGAAGATACAAAAATGAATATAACCTGGACCTTAATTGAGTTTAGCTGGGAGACAGAAATGCAAAAATAGGTATAGCTATGACAATGTGGTTAGCCTATCTTTCAGAGAAAACTCAACATGTCTCTTTCACTACAGTGTGCCAATTCCAAGGGAAATTAGTTCTGACATAATGCAATTCTCAGTTATGCACCGTTGGACCACAGCTCATTGGGATGACTTGTTCCAGGAGATGAATGAATTAAGGCATGATAAATGTCTCTTCCTACTAATCATCAGATAATCTGTCACCAAGAAGATTCAAAAGTGATCAGGAAGGGGCCCATGACAACAAGATCAGATCTGGGGTAATTATACTGCCTCCACTCTGAGTGAAAGGGACCCCCAGATTACATGTCCCTACTCATAATCCATCTTGGCTTACCAGGGCACAGAAGGGCTTGGAGGTAGAGCTATAGCTAGTGACAAGTTATGCATTTACCTGTTAAGCATTAACTCCTTAGGGGACAGCTTGGGAGCAGTCAGAACTGGGTTAGCTTTCTGGGACAGGTTTTTAGGTTGAAATGAGTGGATGTCCCAGATGGGTGTCTAAGAAGTAGGCTTATCCTGGAACCTCATATATAAAAGCATTTGCCCTTACTGTAACAAAGGAATGGATAAATTGTATGTCATCCTGTATGTCCCCTGGGATAGGGATTGATTCCTGAAGCTAGAGCAGAGCAGACTCCTCCCAAAATAGGCAGAGCTCAAGGCAGGGGAAGTGTTGCTAGCCAGGTTTTATTTTCCTCTCCATGATATTTCTCATCAGCAGTTGAGGACTGACCTGGTATGCTGTCTTAATCATGGCCATAAATTTAGGTACTTAAATTATGAGTTTAACCCAAAGAAAGTAGTAGAGTCAATCAATAAACACAAAAAGAAGACCAAGAGCCCCTAAAACATAGGGGAATTATTATCTTGGGTTGAAACAGAGGATGAAATGAAATGATTAGAAATCCAAGAGCCAACAAGGAAGAAATAAAGGCCCATGCCTAGAATACTGTCCTTTAGAAATCAGATTTTCTCAGAGGCAGTAGAAAACCTCAGGTGGTAGATAAGGCGTTTTGATTTGCTATCTGAACAGAAAACTATGAAATAGAAGTATGGGGGTAGTTCATTAAAACTTAGTAACCAATGGAGTCAGCTTAAAGCACAGTGTTTAATCATAAAGTCAATTCAGAAACTGTGGGAAAGAGAAATAAAAGGAAAAAAGCACATTCAAATCCAGTAAACAGTAATACTCTATGTATCTATATAATATAATATGTAGTAGACATTTCTGAAATACTTTTCGCACATTTTGATAGCTCCCTATAAATCATATTCTACTAACATACAGTGAAAACAACTACATCTTCTAGTCTTCATTGCTGCTGGAGTTCAGATATATGAATTGCAGTCCTACTATGCATCTTTAGTTGGCTTACTTTCTCCCTCTCTAAGATGTCTCTTTATACCTTTTCCCCAAAACTTCCAATATATTCTCCTTTGTGCTTAATTAATACTACTGCTTTACTGCAAAATTATAATCCAAAAGACACTCTTATGAATTTTACAGTCAGGAGCAATGCCTGTGTTGAAGAGGTCTGGAAGTCACGCATGTAAGGGTTGAAGCTATGGTTGTGCTTAAATACCACCTTAGGCTAAGTGAAGAAAATAATAAGAAATGAGGTCCAAGGGTGGAGCCCAGGGGAATATCAACATCTTCACAGAACTTGACAGAGAAAGAGGAAATAAGATGATAAACAAGGCATTTTTAGAAGGGAACAGTCGTGAATACCAACTGGGGTAGAGAGGTCAAGAAGAGAAGAACTGAAAATGGTCCCTTAGGTCTAACAACTAGGAGGTCTTCAGTGATCTTCATGAAAGGAGGCTAGTGGAAATGTGGGAAAAGAATTTATATTGCAATGAACAGAAAAATGTATAGGGCATCCAGGTAAAGATGGTGGATGGAACATGCCCATTTAAGTTTGCTCTTTCTCAGTATCTCCCTAAAACCAAAGTGTGAAAAGTTGACAAAAACAACGAATCCACAAGGAAGGGGTAAAGAGGAAGAGTGAATAATGCCAATACAAATCTAAAAGCTGGAAAGCCACATCTAAGCTGACAGTAAGAAAAGTGATGAAACACCCCAGTCTGCATTGCAAACTCTTGGTACTGAGGGGTAAAGCATGGGGTGACTTGCTAAAACAAGGAAGGTGACTTGAAAGCTGTTGAAAAAGCAGTTAGAGTCCCAGAAACCCTCTGAGTCGTCACTCTTCCTCAACCTCAGCATAAGATTGGAATATTATTCTCTGATAATAATAAAGAAAAGGTTTTCTGGACTGGGGGATGCCAGGCATAGCTAAGGCCATCAGTGTCCTACTGAAAATAGGGGAGTTACGGGACTGGAGGAATACTGTATACTGAATCCTTTGACCTTCAGCCCTATTCCCTCACCGGGCTTCCAGAGTGCTGGCAGTGAGAACTTTACCTTCCAGGCAGAAGATTGAAATGTTTTCTACTGGGAATTTGTCACTGCAAAAAGAAAACCCTTAGGATACTAACATCAAGGCTTTCTTAATGACTGATTTGGCCCAATCACTCTGCAGAGAAACCTAAAGAAGACAAGCTCCACCAACAAACTTAGAGCTTCTAATCAGCTTTTCAGTTCCCACTCTTAGACATGAGCAGAGAAGCAAGAATGAGCACACATTTACAGAAAGACCGGGTTATAAAAGATGGAGAAAAAAAGAAAACACACAGAGAAAAGCACGTAGAGGTAACAGAGACTGTGTTGGAAGAAGATCTCCTACTCCCCAGATTGCTATTTTCAGAGTGTTAAGAGAAGATACTTCAACCACAAAATACGAAGACAATGCTGGGAAAAAGGAATATTCAGAGAAAAAAAGAACTGTTAGAAATTATAGTAGAAGAGTATAATTTTTAAAAATTAACTAAATAATTGGAGAATAAGCTTGAAAACATTTTTTCAGGAAGTAAAATTAAAAAAGACAATGCAATGAAAAAGACAAGGGAAAAAAACAAGTAACATAATGGATGAATGCTTGAGGTCCAACATCTGAATAACAGAATCACAGAACGGGAGGACAGAGAAAATAAAGGGAAGAAATCACCTCAAAGAAAATTTCCTAGAATGAAGGACATGATTATTCTTCTGAGTACTCAGAAAAAAAGGCTAAAAATAGAACTGCTCCAAGCTCATTATTAAATTTCAGAACATTTGGGACAGAGAGAAGGTATTTTTTAAGATTCTAGAGGGAAAAATCGGGTCACACACGGAGGCTGAGGAACCAGAATGGCCTTGGACTCTTCAACAGCAACACTAGAAGCCAACATATTGAAGCTTTCAAACTTCTGAAGGAAAATTATTGACAACCCAGAATTCTATACACAGTTCAATTATCAATGAAACATCAGAATAGAATAAGACATGTTCAGACATGCAAGGTCTCAAAAAATTTACCAGCCGTGCATGCTTTCTCAAGGTGACGTTGGAGGAAATCCACCAAAATGAAAGAGGAAAACAAGCAAGGAAGACACCGGACCAAGAAAACAGAGAACCCAACTGTGATGGTTAATTTTATGTTTCAGCGTGGCTAGGCTGTGGTGGCCAGTTGTTTGCTCCAACAGCAGACTAGATGTTGCTGTGAAGGTGTTTTTTATTTTATTTTATTTTTTTAGCTGTGATTAATATTTAAATCAGTAAACTTTGAGTAAAGCAGTTACACTTCATAATGTGGGAAGGCCTCATCTAATAAATTGAAGGCCTTGAGAGAAAAGACTGAAGTTCCTTGAAAAAGAAGGATTTCTGCCTCCAAGTGCCTTGAAACTTAAGACTGCACTGTCAACTCCTCTTAGTCTCCAGCCTGCTGGCCTGCTCTGCAGACTTTGGACTTGCCAATCCCTACAATTGCATTGGTCAATTCCTTGAAAGAAATCAATCTCTCTCTCTCTCTCTCTCTCTCTCTCTCTCTCTCTTTCTCTGTACGTATACATACATATATATATGTATGTATATATATATGCCTATATGTATATATGCACACACTCTTCTGTTTCTCTGGAAAACCCTGACTAGTACACCAACTCAGGAGAAAGGCAAAGGGAATCCTTAGGGAGACAGCAAAGGGCTGTCGCAGGATGATAGCTGTGTAGATGGTTTGGAGAACAGCGAGTCCAGACAGAAGGAGAATGAAGAGTTTTGAAAACGTTCTGTCAAGGGAAAAAATAAATAAATTAATAGTTACTTTGATGACATTCAAGAGCTAAATCTCACTTCTAAAATAGAAAGTCAATGGATAATATCTGACACTGATAAATCAAAATATATCAGTGTAAGCATATCATTTAGAAACATAGCAATGTGTAAATAACAGAAAAATTAGTTAAAATATTCGAAAGGGGATGGGAACAAGGAGAACAGTGGGGCAGGAAGTGGGAGCATTTTGTTATAAGACTTTAAGACAATTTGATCTTTAAACAGTGTGCATTTGTTATTTGGAGTAACGATTTACGGCAACTTTTAAAATGAGAGTCTCCAGATTTTTCCAAAAATTCTGCTAAGAAATCCTGCTAAGCTGTTTCATCCTATTGAGCTATTAGCACAATGGAATGCCAGGTCATCTTTAAAACTGACAGTCATGTGAACTAGGTATCAATAGACATCAATACACAGGGATGTTTATAAAATAATGTTGAAAAATGAAAAAAGTTGAAAAATAGAGTACAGAGTAATTTATAAGCATTGAAAGTAGCACTAAAAATCATATTTATATATTTAATATAATACATTGCCTTCAATATTTATAAATTACTCTGTGCTTTGTTTATTTATATGCAACACGCAGTCACACACACGCACACCAATAATCATTATTGAAATGTAAAAAAGTGCCCAACATTAGAATTATTTAAAAAGTCTGGATCAGTAACAAAATTATATACCATGTAGCCATCACAAATAAAACACATGAAGACTGTAAACCATCAGCAAGTGTTCATGTGCATTATTACATGAGAAACGATATATGTAGCTTATGATGGCAACTATGAAAAATGTTCATATAGATAAGAGTTCAAAAGCAAATTTTACAAATCATATAGTGATAGAAACAAAACAAGTAAATTGAAGGGGAGGCGGCCGAAATGGTGAGTGTGAAAGGTAACTGCGAGGCTGTGAAGTGGGCAATGGCTGGGATGGAGTTGGAGGTGAGAAGGAAACACACAAGGTTTAAGAAGGTTTTTGTGTTTGCTTGTTTGCATGATTTTTTTTTAAGTTGGGAGATGTTTAAGTAGGTATCCATGACTGGAAAAGGAATTGAGGAAATGTAGAGGCTGACAATCAGAGAGAGAGAGAGAGAGACAGACAGACAGAGAGACAGACACACACACACCCACACCCCCACCTGCAGAGTTGCATTCAGAGCATGGAGGGAGGAGTTGGCACTGACCAAATAAATGAATCCTGTTTCCCTCTCACACCACGGACACCCTCTCCATCTTTGTGGTTAAAGGGGCTGGAAAGGAGCTGAGCTAATGCTAAAAGCCTCGTCAAAGGGCTCTGGCAGCTCTGGAAAGGGGATGCAGAGCCAGCACCAAGGGAGAGCTCTGGGGATTTTTGGGATGAGAAGAGGTTGTGTCCAGTAGGGTCTTGCATGGCTACAGTGGCCAATGGAGATATTGGCATTGGCCAGCCTTCTGGTCACCTACTGCTGCAACATAAACTGCCCTAAAACATAATGAGTGACTTAAAACAACAATTTATTATTATTTCCCATGGTTTTGTGGGTTGCCTGGGGCTCAGCTGGGCAGCTGTCATTTGGGGTCTCCTACGTGGTTGCAGCAAGATGTCAGCTGGGCTATGAATCAACTGGGCTGGATGTCCCAGTGGCCCACTCATAGGGCCATCATTTGATGCTGGCTGTCGGCTGGGGCCTCAGCTGGTGTTGTAAATTTTAACATGCTGGTGTGGCCCCCCTCCCTGCCCCCATTTGTCTTGGGCTTCTTACAGCTTGGTGACTGGGCTCCCAAAGGGAGTGGCCCTAGAGTGAGCACTCCAAGGGACTAAGGCAGAGGCAGCAAGTCTTCTTATATCGCACCCTCGGAAATCTCAGACCATCGTTTCTGCTTCTCTCTATTGGTCAAGGGAAGTCACTAAGTCCAGCTTAGGTTCAAAGGGAGAGAATTAGACTCTACTTTTTGATTCAAGGAAAAGCGTGCCAGTCGAGTGAGGGAAGGAATTGATAGAGGCTGTATTTGACGGTCTACCATAGCCTGCAAAGGCTTCAGCCAGAGCAAGACCACGATGGGCCTGGGATGCATGTAATGGAGTGAAACAGATGGTTGTTAAATGCTTACTGTGTATCATACGTCATTCCACTTGATCTCTTCAACCCTGTGAAGCAGTGTGGCAGATGCAATTTTCAGCTCCAGTTCTTCACTGCTGCCCAAATCCATGCTCTTTGCCAAGCGACTGTTAGTGCCTCTCCCTACACAAGGAGATACATCCCTGCTCCTTGACTTTTGGCTCGACCATCAGACTTACTTTGGCCCATGGGATAATAGTAAATGTGATACAAAGAGGGATTTTGGGGGTCGACCATGCTTTCTGGCACTTCTGCCTTCACCATGAGAAGGGCTTCTCCCAGGAGGTGTTGTCTCTTCTACCTGGAGCCAAGAATGAACCACAGGGGAGCAGACTGGAGCCAGCTGGACTCACAGCTTGAAGCAGAGATACTCAGCTGAGCCTGGCCTCAATCAGCCAGTTCCCAGCTAGCTGACCACAGACGGGTGCAAAATGCTTATTACTGAATGCTACTGAAATTCTGTGGTTGTTTGTAATAGTTGACTCATATCAGAGGCATTATTAGCTCCGTTTTGTTCCCCCTGAGGCCCTGAACAGTTAATTAACTTAGCTAGGGACCAGTGTTTTAACCCAGCTCTGCCCAATCCTCCACCCCACACTGTCTGCTACGCGTAGGAGATGGTACTATAGGAGATGGGATAAGGCAGGTGTGGCCAAGCACTCATACTGCCCTCATGGATGGATGGCATGGGACGGGGGTGGAGTGAACTAGTTTCTAGGGACCTAAGTGGGAAGGCCCTTTCTCTGTATTTTTTCCTCAGGAACTTCTTAGAGATTGCTGAGAATTTTGATCTTGGGCTGCATGTGGGCTGGAGGGAGGTTTCTGTGCTGAGTTTCACTGTTTCCTGAGCCATTTCTACTGAAGATATGAACAACTGAGGGAGGGCCCATCTACAGGGCTCAAGCATGAAAGACAGCATTGTTGATTTGACTGCCTTGTGTGGTTAGCCAAAGAACTCAAAGGCCTGGAAGGGTGTTGGTCTTACTGAAATTAACTCTGTGTGTGTGTGTGTGTGTGTGTGTGTGTGTATGTGTGTGTGTGTCTTAAAGCTGTGGCATTTGATACTCTTCAAAATGAGAACAGAGGACTTAGTATTCCTCTAAGACTTAGCTTTTGATATTGATGCCAGCTAAAGCTCTCTCCTCCATCAGCCCTGCTTGCTCTCCCAGTGAATTTGCATAAATGTGTGAGAGAAAAACAGTGGCTCAGAGAGAGACAAACCTGAGCTCCAGTGCTGGTCCTCCAGCATTTACTAGCAGGGTGGTTCTGAATGAATCCCTTTGCCCTGCGAAGGCTCAGTTTCCACATGGCATGTTGTCTGTCCTGACCACCTCTCACTGTGAGAGGTAGATGAGGGCCTTGATGGAGAAGTATACATCTTCATCCGACAGGTGGTGAAGGAGCAGATGTACATATTTCTGGAATATAAATTATAATGTGTATCTAAAACTAGAATGATGATTTTTAATTTTTTTGCCTTTATAATTAAAAAAAATGCATGCAGGGCCTACCTCTGTTGGCATCTGGCTGCAGTCTGTCCAGGTCAAGGCTAATAGGACCACTGTCCACTGAAGCCAGGCCAGACCTGCAGACAGAGGTATCAGTAGCTCAACTTGTCCTTCCCATCCCTCAGCTCCAGCGTCCCCACAACTCTGTCACAGGTGCTGGTTCCACTGGCCCCCCTGGCAAGACCTCAAAGCCTGTTGACAAGGCCCTGGTGGAGTCTGCCATTGGCTCAGCTCCCTCTCCAGACCCTGGTCCAAGGCAGCATTGTAAGCCTATGTATGAACTCCACTCTCTTCCATATTCCATTTGAATTGAACAAATAATACAAAAATAGAGGGGAAATGTTTCTTAGCAGTAAAAAAGATGGAAGGATGCTATTGAAATGCTAGAAACTAAGATGTTTTTGTTACATGTAGTGTGATGAAGGTCCAATCTGACGAAGTACCAGCCAGCTCATGATTCAAACAAGGGAAAGAAAACTTTGCCTGATCAGTACACTAATGGGACATAGAGCAAAGCCCCCAAGGGGCTGGAAGTGAAGATAGGACAAGGAGCAGTTAGATACAGTTGCATCTCTCATCTACAAATGACTCAGGGATTTGTCCATGCCATCCCGAGGGCGGCCAACTGCAGCTGCAGCTACAGCCCTAGCTTCCATTTCACTGGAATGGCTTGCAAGACATTTCAGCAATAGGGTTGTGATGAGAATTGCCATTGTAGGCAAGGTAGCAGCTGTTGCCCAAGCTAACTTCAGCAAGCCCACCAAAGGAAACATCGAACACAGTGGGAACGTTCCTGGTACTGAGGCTGACTCTGACCAGATCTCTGTCCAGGCGCAAATGCTTCCATGTTCAGAAAAGAGAGAACAGAGTTGAGGGCATTGTCACAGGGTGAGGCCGGACTCTGCCTACGACATCAGGATCTTCAAGAGTAATAGGTGTACAGGGTGTGATGGGCTTTCATGCTTGTTCCAACCACGTAAAGTATGCTAAGAAAACAGGGATATCAATCGCTTCAGTGGTCCCCTAACCAGAGAATGTTATTAAGTAGAAGACCCAGTTAACTTTGGGCAGTACAACATAAAAAGAAAACTTTGTGTCCGACTGGGACATGTCAGCTCTGCTTAAGGGGCTCTGTTTCGGGGCTCCTTCTTTCTCCTCACACATAACACATCTCAAACAAAGAAAAAATTACAGAAAATTGTAGAGGAATTTTAGCTGTCAAAATTAATTAGGAGGAAGCACACTACATATTAAAGTTGTTTGGAGGGACTTAGCTCTGCTAACTTTGCTACCTTGCATTTACAGCTGCACACCGTGAAAACTTGTCCTGTCCTATATGATTGTTCATGATTTTCTGAGACTTGATATTAACTTGCTTTAAACATAAGAAATTTACTTTATACCTTTAGTAGGCACACAGTTTTTCAGGGATGCATGTAAATTGAGGGAAGACAGTACTTTCTTTGTTTAGAGCAGTATCAGGAACTTTTTACCATTTCAGAAAAGTCATATCATTGATGCAACATGGCTCAGGACACTTCAGCTATTGACAGCAGATACTCACACAAGTCCACTTCAAGGTGATTCCACTTCCTGTCCTGGAGCAAACATTTAAATATTGAGGTTTTTCATATTCTGTTTGCATGCATTTGATCTGTCAAAAACTGATAGATATGGAAAAGTCTCCCCCTTTAGCAGCTTTGCTAGTTTCTGTAAGGATTTCCAACAGGGTTTTTTTTTTTTTTTTTTGGTGTTACCTACTTTGCATCTATGTAATTTGGTATATATAGTTTATTACTGTTAGGTCTTAAATGTGGATTGCATGTTTTATCATCATATACGATTTCCTATTGTTTAATTTACTGATTTTGCTGTGAATTGTACTTTTTGACAATACTATTACCACCTTCGATGTAATTATTTATTTAAAATGTACCAATACATTCTTGCCAATTTCTTTATTTTTCACATATTAGTGTTTCTTTGTTTTAGTCTTGTCTTTTATAATATCTAGATTTTTAAACAAAAACTCAATCTTTACCGTTTCATAAAATAATTCAATCCAATCACTTAAAACTGTGGTCCCCACCCCCTGGGCTGCAGACCAGTACCTGTCCATGGCCTGTTAGGGCCACTCTGGAATAATTGTCTTCCATGAAACTTAGGAAGGGGGTTGGAGTGTAGAGGGGTTGGGAAATAGCGGGGGATAGAGGTGGGGGGTGGGGGGTGTGCACAGCAGGAGGCGAGTGGTGGGTGAGCAAGTGAAGCTTTATCTGTATTTACAGCTACTCCCCATTGCTGGCATCGCTAACTGAGCTCCACCTCCTCTCCACCTCCCGTCCATGGAAAAATTGTCTTCCATGAAACCAGTCCCTGGTGCCAAAAAGTTTGGGAATCACTGACTTAAAATTTTTAATTTTGAAATAATTTTGAATTTATAGAGGAGTTCTAAAGATAGTACAGAGAGTTCCTATATATTGTTCACCCAGCTTCATCTAATAAGAATGAATGTCTTATATAGCCATGGCACAATGATCAAAACTTTGAAATTAATGTTAAAACAATGCTAAACAATGGTAAGAAACTAACACTGGTATAATATTAACTAAGCTACAGATTTTATTTGGATTCTTCAGGCCAGTTTTTTTCATTAATGTCCTCTTTCTGCTCCGGGATCCCATGCAAGATCCCACGTGGCATTCAGTCATCATGTCTCCTTACTTCCCTCCAATCTGTGACATTCCTCAGTCTCTTTGTCTTTCATGACCACAGTAGGTTGAATCGGGTCCTCCAAAAAGATGTGTCCAAGCCCTAACGCCTGGTACCCTTAGATGACCTTATTTGGAAATAGGGCTTTTGCAGATGTAATTAAGTTAAAGATCTCAGGATATCATCCAGGTTTAGATGGGGACCCTAAATCCAATGACTGGTGTCCTCATAAGAGAATGGAGAGGAGGACGAGGCAGAGACATGCAGGAGAGAGGGCTGTAAAGATGAAGGCAGAGATTGGAGTTACGCTGCCATAAGCCAAGGAACACCAGAAGCCACCAGAAGTTGGAAGAAGCAAGGCAAAATTCTCCCCACAATCTTTGGAGGAAATGTGGCTCTGCTGACACCATAATTTCAGACTTCTGGCTTCCAGAAGGATGAGAAAATGAGATTCTGCTATTTTGAGCCACCGAGTTTGTGGTAATTTGTGGTGGCAGTCCTGAGAAACTAATATAGTGACCTTGACATTTTTGAAGAGTACTATCAGATATTTTGTAAATGTCCCTTAGTTTGTATTTGTCCGCTGCTTTCTCATGATTATACTGTGGTTATGGATTTGGGGGAAGAACATGAGTAAGACAAAGGTCACATCACATGAGAGGATACATGATATTAACCTGACTTAATACTGATGATGTTCACCTTGATCACTTGGTTAAGATGGCGTCAGCCAGGTTTCTCCACTGTAAAGTCCCTGTTTTTTCCCTTTTTATTTTCTATTTGTTAGAAGAAAGTCACTGAGGCCAACCCACACTTAAGGGGAAGGAAATTAAACTCCACCTTCTCTAATTTTACATTCTACTTTGAATCTTGGAGCTGACACACATTTCTTTTCTTTTTTTTTTTTTGAGACAGAGTCTCACTCTGTTGCCCGGACTAGAGTGCCGTGGCGTCAGCCTAGCTCACAGCAATCTCAAACTCCTGGGCTCAAGCGATCCTCCTGCCTCAGCCTCCCAAGTAGCTGGGACTACAGGCATGCGCCACCATGCCCGGCTAATTTTTTCTATTTATATATTTTTAGTTGTCCAGATAATTTCTTTCTAATTTTAGTAGAGACAGGGTCTCGCTCTTGCTCAGGCTGGTTTCGAACTCCTGAGCTCAAACAATCCTCCCGTCTCGGCCCCCAGAGTGCTAGGATTACAGGCGTGAGCCACCGCTCCTGGCCCATACATTTCTTTTTAAATATCCTTGGAATGTTTTCAAGCATTGATCTGGGCTTAAAAACAAAAAACTCTGGAAATTCCAGTTAGCAGAAATTTTATAGTCCACATTTGTTAACTACAATGAAATAAAATAATAAATTAATAATAAAAGAACAAATAACATAAAAGATGTAGAAATTCAAACTACAGTCATATAATATTTTTTGTCAATGAGGAAATAAAACATGTAATTATTGGCTATTTAAATAAATAATGGTAATATAAAGAATATATGTCAAAAATTAAGGAATGAAGTCAAGTTATACACAAAAGAAATTATGATGGTAAATGTTTTTATTATTTAAAAAAATGGAATGATAAACACAAACTAAGCAACTCAATAAACTAGAAAAAGAGTAACAAAATAACCTCAAGGAGAATAAGAATTAACAAACAATATTAAAGACAGAATACACTGATGAATTATAAAATAAAAAAGCAGAATTGATAAGCAAGCTCTAAAACTACTTTGTTAAAATAGTTCATTCCAAATATAAATATTTTAAAGTTTATCTTATCGATTTCTTTCTCTTTTTCCAAGTTAAGGTAATCTAAGAGATAATAGGTAAATTAGACAAAATAAATTTTCCAATGTGTCTATAACAAACTGAAGGATGAAATTCTGTTTAATGGTGAAAAAAAAATAGAGGTGTCAGTTGAGGATATCTACTATCACCTTTATGTTTTCATTGTTCTTAATGTTTTAACCAGTACGACTGGACCAAAAAGAAAGTAAGAGAAGGAAAGAAAGAATATACAATATATATTGTAGAAAGGAAGTACACAATCAAATTTATAGACATTATTATCTCTACAGGAACCAACTGCAAGTTTCAGAGTCTCCAAGCTACCCTCCTTTCTGACCACTGGCTCCAAATTCAGCCTAGTTTGTATATTTGGGTAAGAATTATTTAAATGTAAGGTTTGGCATACTTTCTCTTCTGCTTTAATTTGGTTGTATTTCTTGATATTCTTGATGGGTTATTTCTAACTTGTGAATATTTGGGAAATGTAAAACTCAGTTAATAGTTATATGTATCCATCAATTTAAAAGCTCTTTGGAAAAATTGACTATAGATTAAAATTTATTAGTTGAATGTTCTGGAAGGATCCAACTGCTGGAGGTTTGGTTTAAACTATTTAGTTATGTCAGAAGTATAATTGGGAGGAGACCAGAAAGATACTGTCATAATGGGCAAGGACTTATCTAAAATATTTTTTGTTAATGTGTCCAAGAGTCAGGCCCATAATAGGATATTATCTGCTCTTCTTTGGTGTCTCTTGGGGTCATGAAGTCAGTAAAACTTCTGATGACCCTGCAAGCCAGCCAGCTCCGTGTGCTCTCTGCATCTCCTCCTGACCACGATGGGCCAAGTGCACAAGGCAAGCCATGGCCTAGTGTTAGTTACTCAGGTTATCCCCAAAGCCAAACAAAACTCCAACTGGGAAGCTGTGCACAGCAGGCATCCAAGCAATGATTTAGAATCTTGCGGAGAGCAGGGCTTGGCACTGGCACAGCCCAGGAACAGTGGCTTCTCTCTGCAGATCTTTCACATCCTGGTGCTGAATGAACTCATTTTCACTTACACCACTCTTCTGGGGATATGGGTCAAAGGCTGAATGTTTGGAACCACCCAACTTTGAGCTGAGCCAAAGATGAGCGAGGCCTCTGTCTCATGTTGGAATGAAAGAGCAGTTTCATTCCATCCACGAAGGTTTCCTTTCTTATTGCTTCATAACATGATCTTACTTATTATGCTTTTAACTTTTTAAAATTGTGATTAAGTATTGAGTAAGTACAAAGACATTTTAAAATACAAGTGAAGTGTAATGAGTAATGTTCTAACACTCAGCCTCCCCTCAATCTAGTCTGAGAGAGAGAGAACATCACTACCGCCTTGGAAGTCTTCCCTGTGTTCCCCCAGGAGTCTCCTACATCTCAGGGGTAAATAATCACACCCAATTTTGAGTTACCATTACCTTGCTTTTAGTCATTGTTTCACAACATATGTATATATTTCTAAAATATGTGGTCATTTAGTTTTGCATGTTTTTGGACTTTATATAAATACAATATGTTTTCTTCTACAATTTGCTCTTTGGATCTCTCATTATTTTCCAGAGAGTCATCCATGTTGTTGTGCATGGCTGGGAGTAATTTGGATTTCTTTTTTGATATTTAATGTCCCTACTAATAAACATGATATATTTATCTATTATACTGTTGGCAAATTTTTGGATCGTTTCCAGATTTTTATGCTGCTCCAAACACTGTTGTTATGAGCATTTTTGTTCATGTTTCTGGATGTCCATGTACTAGAGCTTCTCTAGGATATATACTTAACAGTGCAATTGTTGGGGCATAGGATATTCACAGCTTCAACTTTATAGACAATGCTGAATGGTTTCCCAAAGCAGTTGTATCAATTCACACTTGTCTTGGCCATGTTCTGGCTACTGCACATCCTCTTCAACAACTGATATTAGACTTTTTCATCTGCCACTTGGATGGGTATGAAATGATCTTTCCATTATGGTTTCAATTTGCATTTTTATTATTACTAATGAAGTTAAGATCTTTTCACATCTAGATTTACCATTCAGCATTCCTCTTCTGCTAGAAAGCTGTACATGTTCATTTTTCTGTATGCCTTTTTCTCATTGATATGTAAGAGTTCTTTATATCAATTTTGTGCTAATACTTTATCCAGTTTATGTGTTGCACATATTTCTACTAATTTGTGACTTGTCTTTTCACTGTGCTTTTGTTGTCTTTGGATGAACACATTCTTATTTTTAAAGTAATTTATTAATATTTTATTTTATGGCTGAGGCTTTTTTATATGAGGTTTAGCAAATCCTTCTCTCAGTAGTCATGAAGTTAGTATTTTATATTATCTTCTAACTCTTTTTTTTGCCCTTCATATTTAGGTTTTTAATATAGTCAGAATTGATTTTTTAATAAGGTGTGAGGTAGGGACCTGTTTCATTTTTCAGTTTCTTTTTATTTCATTTGGCAACCTTATTGTTCTAACATCTTTTATTTAAAAGTCCATGTTCTCCTTAATAATCTGGAATACAACCTACATGCTATTTCAGTCATCTATAAATGTATTAATCTATTTCTGGGATTTCCATTTTGTTCCCCTGATGCATTTGTATATCTCAAAACTCATATCACATTGTCTTAATTACTAAGTGTTTATAATAATTATGATAGGTCAAGCTCATCCACTTTATTGTTCTCCAGCAGTAATTTAGCTATTTTTGGTTCTTTCAAGAAGGGTCTGATATTTTACCCTACCGGAAAGCTAAAAAGTTAGGCTGCTATAGTTTCATGGATGTGAGACTTCTGTATCAGAGACGATGGACTTTATTACTCATGACACAGCAAACAGTATGGGCATGAGCATATTTGTGTCAGTGCACCTTGTCTGCAAGTCCCAGAGGAGTAATGCATGTGGACCCAGATCGACGCTTGCACATGGCGGGTTGCATTATGGAGAAGAAATCTGAGCTTAGGGAACTCTAATCTTTTATAAGACAGATAGTGTCTCATTTTAGACATTATCTGTCTAAAAACTACTAATTTTTTTCCAAAACTCTTTGCCATGCAAAAATCTTTGCAAAAATCATTGAAAACAATGGGAAGTCAGTGCCTCTACTCACAAGATGCGTAGAATCATCAAGGACTTATGTGTAGATGCGTAGAATCATCAAGAATTGTCTCCCAACTGGCCCCTTGATCTTCCTTGTATATTCTAAATTTAGCTTCACACACACACACACACACACACACACACACACACAAATACACACACCCTCTTGGAAATTTGTTTTCAATTATCTTGACTCTAGCATTCCTTATTTTGTGATTTATCTACTTTAATTTCTAGTCAATTTTACCTAAAGTTTGTCAATTTCATGCCTTCCCAAAGAACAAAATTTTGACTTTGTTGAACCTTACTTCTATACATTCATTTTCCATTTTCTTAATTTCTGATATTGTTAATATTGTTTCTTTCTCCCTACTTATTTTGGATATATTATGCTTTTTTCTCATTTTAAAAATTGAAAGCTTAACTCAATCTTCAGCCTTTCTTCTTTTATAAAATAAAGATTTTTAAAGCTATCAATTTTCCACTACACAATGCTATGGGTACTACTTACAGTGCTATGCAGAATTATATGCAATGCTTTCATTATTGCACAATTCTAATGGGTTCTACTTTTAATCATGAATTTTTCTCTAGCTCTTGTGTTATTGAGAAGTATGCTACCCAATTTCAAAATAAATGGAGTTATTTTGTTTTATTCAGAGGGGAATATTTATTCTGTCTTTCTTAAATGAGGTCAGAAAAATGTGTTCTTTATAATGCAAATCATTTAAAATGTTTTGAGATTTGGTTTATGACTCGGCAAGTGATCAGTATTTATACATGTTCCATACATGCTTAAGAGGAATATGTATCCTGCAATGTTCTCTATATGCTCATTAAAATAAGCTGGTTAATTGTATTTAAAACTTTTTATATCCTTAACTGCTTCATCTATGTTATGGAAAGATACGTGTTAAAATCTTCAACTATTAATAAGGAGTGAAATTGCTATGTTATCCTTGCAAGTCTTACAATTTTTCTTTTATGTATTTTGATAGATGTATGTAATCTAGGATTTTTGTATCTTCTCAGTACCTTTAATTTTTTTATCCTGAAATAGTGGCTTGACAATTCTTCTAAGAAACATGAGTTTTACCAGTTCCCCAAATTCAGGTACATGACATTGTGTACAGTTTATGAGTCACAATTTTCTTTCTCACTCACAATAGGCTAGTACCTAAGACTGTAACCATTGATAGGTCTTTGACAGGTTTCCACCTTTCATGGCTTCAGAATATTTTGGAAGTTCTACTTATCTAGTAGTACACTTCACGTGAACAGCAATGAAATTGCATCAGGATGAAGAAAATTATAATAATTTTCCCCCATAAGAACTGGTAAATATTGGCATTTTCCCAAATGGTGAGAATCAATGTCTTTAGTTTTATTTGTTAGGATTATTTAGGGATATCTTATCTGAAGACATAGGAATGGATTATATAACCTCTTATATATAAGAGGCATTTACAAAATTTTAATAAAGATGTATGGGAGCAACTTTTAAAAATGAGCTGTAGTTATATATCATAGTATACAACATTTGGAGTCTATTTTCTCTGAGAGCTTTCTTCTTCAGTGGAGACCCCTGTGCTGCATGGTACCATGTGCCTTCACTGTCCTGGCCACCAATGAATGGGAGTTGTGGACTCTGGAACCCAAGACGGTCAAGGAAAATTGGAACTGAGATTCAATATTAGATATTACTTTTCAAACTGGAAAGATGTGTAAACATGGGAGATGAGGCTAAAAATTTGGTTCGGCCATTCTCTGCCATGAGCACAGAAAAAAACCATGTGCAAGATGGAAAGAAGAGGGAAATAGAATTCAGAAATGAAGAGAGAAGAGATAACATGTGGCTTCAGTGAGAGAAAGAAGCAGATGTGGTTTTGGTGTCAACAGGGCTCCTGGTTCTAGTCTCTTTGATACTCAACTGCTTTTCTTGCCCTTTGATTGTTTAGATACTCTTATGCTTTTGTAATAACCCTCCCACCTTTCTGATGTAGGCTACTTTGAGTGAATTTCTTTCCTTGCTGATTTGAAACGTTACTGTGCACACCAAGTATAGAGCAGCTTTCAGAGCATTCGGCTGGTCTTGGAACCATTCCCAGGCCTGTGGTTAGTAGTATCTGAAGCATTTGAAGGAGTTCTTTATAGGAGACAGGATTTGCATACAGGCGAACAGTTGGGTCTAATGCACTTCAACAACCTGCCACCACCACATTGCACTTTTGATCCTGTGCATTCCAAATGAAAATCATAAGAGATGTTAACATCAACTGAATTCAGTGCTACATGAGTTTATTGAAACTTGAAGAAACCAAACGTAAACTAGCAGAAAAAAAATTTCAGAATGACAGGATAAAACCATTAGAACCCATATTTTTACTCATAGCATATTCTGATGACTAAATCCATAGTGGCTTTAAGAAAATTGTTTTAGCTCTCCGCTTCTCCTTCACAGAAGGAAATGTTCAGAATCCAGAGAATATCAGTGTTGAAGCACTTTCCTGCTTTAAAAAGCGGGCTCGCCTCTGATAAAAAGAAAAGAACTCTGTATCAATGTCTATTTAAGTACTCTTTTTGGGGGAGTGTGTCACACAAGTCCAAGCTACCTATGCACTAATTTCAAGATCTATCAAAATGAAATCAATCAATTCAGAGATCTGCAAAATTGTCGTTAGCTTAGTTCGTAGGTGGGCTCTTTGTTTTTGTGTAAGCTATTCTTTAAATGTCTAGAAATCGAGTGATTGAGCTACAGAAAGTCAATAGATTCTAGGGTATTATCCTTTCATTTAGCCCTTCATGTATTCTTTTGAGTATGCCTTGAGTTTAGATTCACTCTTGAAAGGCATAATTCCATAATGTTTCAAAGCACAGAATCCAGAACCAAAATGCTTGGGATTGACCCAGGCAAGGGTTTTATGACTTCTCTCTGTGCCTCAGCTTTGTCATCCATAAAGTGGGAATAACAGTCAGACCTATAATAAAAGAGGTGACACACTTAAAGCAGATAGAACAGTGCCTGGCACAGAGCAAGTCCTGTACAAGTTTTAGTCGTGGTGACTGTCCCCCATGTGATTGGTGCCCTCCGTGGACATACCTGAGAATAGTCTGACAATTCCACCAGCACGAACTTGGAGTGCACGGTGGGGAGGCTACTCACCTTGAGTCTCCTCTGCCAAGTATGTAGGAATCCCCCGGCACATGCTGGCAATGTTTTGTCCAAACTTGCTAAGGTCATCGACTTGCTTAGAGTTCACTGAGTACTTTAGGCCCTTGGTAGGTGGTCCCTCCGGTCTTTTCTCCTGAAGCTGAGTGTGGAGAAGACAGGTAGAAAGAAATAAAGAGAGAGAATGAATGCCAAGCCCAGGGATTTGTTGATTTGAGGGAGTGCAAGTCCAAGAGGAGGTGTTGCTTGGCTATAATTTTTCCATAATAAAAATGAAGAAAAGCCCTGTGTAACTCAGAATTTCTAAGTGTCCTAAGGGATTTAGCTAGTTTGAAACCTCTGCTTCTCATAAAAACAGAACCATGAAGCTAAATTTATTCTGAAACTTGGACCTCGTTTTGTCAACGTAGATTCCTTGGGTTGAGTTACCTGATAATCATCTTCTGAGAATGCAGTTTATTTATTTTTTCTACCTTGTCAATGAAAGGTACCAATTTATCTGTTATAGGAATATGAACTCACTCAAACATTTTAAAGAACTGTGGATCCCCTCTTCCTTCCCATCTCAACTAGGATGGCCAGATAAAATATAGGACACCAAGTTACATTGGAATTTTAGATAAACAATAAATCACTTTTTAGTATAAATATATGCCCAATATTGCATGGGGCATGCTTGCACTAAACAATGGTCCATTGTTTATCTAAAAGTCAAACTTAACTGGTTAAACTTATTTGTTAAATCTGATAACCCTAACTAAACCTTACAGAAAAATGTCAGTGGAGAAGCCACTGAGGGCTCCTATTGGTGTGATCAGAGCTTTTTTCCTCTAACAGTCAAGGTTATCAGGTGTTCTGCTCAGCTGCTGTAGGGATAGGTGTGAGCCACTGCATTTGATGTGGTGGAAGCTGCCTCCCCTCAGGCAATTACCAATTGCTCTTCTCCCTTTGTGCTGCATGCTACAACATACCATGGGGCAAGAGGGAATGACTGTGATCTTCTCATTATATACTGGAGGTCATAAAACCTCTCCCCTCACCGAAAATAGAAAGACTTTTATTTTTACCTTACTTTCTTTGGCCAGCGCATCGAGGGCTTCAATGGAGGGCATGGCGTCCTTGTTCATTTTGTGCACAATGCATGACTTCTTCTGAAAGAGTCTAACTGCAGCAAAGCCCTTTTAAAGAAGATGATAGATAGTGAGGTGTGTGTTCTTCCAGGAGCTTTTCTTATCACAAGGCAATTCCACCAGCAGAGGGAAATGGAAATCCAAGATCAGGATGGGCTGGGTTAAGAGCACTGGATCTAGTCCCGCCTGGCAATCATTTGTATTGCTAACATTTGCAAGGACAGACTTCGAGTGCTGTGAGGGCAGCGACTCAGTATCTAACTCATTCGCTTTATCTTCCGGTTCTAGCATGATAAGAACCTCTCTACATATATGTGTTTTACTGAAACAAACTTTAAAAAGCTATCACATTTTAGTCTTCTTTCATTTTCACATTTCAACGAGGCAGGAAAGACAGAAATCAGTGTTCTAAATGATCGGATAAAACTGAAACAATAAAGAGTTTGATATTTAAAATTTTGCTATTTAAAAATATGGAGCTGGTAATTGCAGAGTCAGGTCTCCTAAGCAGTGCCAAGTGTTTCTTTTCTTTTCTTTTTCTCCCTTACCAATGACTATTGTCATTTACATTTCTTTTGGTCCTTTTGAATTAGAGGTGAAATGTCAATTTCTATCTCTTTAGAAGGAAATTGAAGACGGAATGAAATGGACTATGCTTTGGAAGCTGTGATGCTGTACAGGTCTTTCATTATGATTGAGGGTGTTTGTAGACGAGGCAAAAGGATGTTCATATTTGCTTTACCTCTCCACAATCTCTTGAACATAGTGGATCCTAATAGCTGTTCATTGAATAGCTGTTTATTTGAATTTTAACTAATCTGGCAACACTTATTAACAGTAGTTATATCCAGGGAGTGAAATTGGGCGAGCAAAACAGGAACTTTTACTTATAACTATATGCTTATGTGTAGTTAGAATCTATTTTTTAAAATTTTTATGGTTAACTTGCACTTTTTTAATTCAAAAAGACATCATATTTATGAAGAATGGAATGCAAATGGCATAGTGGCTACCTACAGTTTTGTAATCCCAGAGGGCATTCCAGGAGTCCCGTCCATCGTTATTGTCAATGTTGGCCACGTCGTGTTCATTGTTGACACTCACTGACTGCTGCCCGCTTCCAGCGACATTGTTGTCATCGTTGACATTGATATTCTGAAGTTTATAAGGAATTAAGAGTGATTAAATATCACATTTCTTCGCAAATGCATTTTGGTAACAAATTTTAAAAGGTGAGACTTACAGAGGCAGCAAGGGTAGGAGCCAGGAAGACTCCAAGAAGTCCAGCGAAGACAATCTGAAATCACAAATAACATTGGCTGCTGTTATATGTCAAAGTGATGTCCTCTCCTTTTTTCCTCTATTTAACCTTATAGAAAGTATTTGATATTAAATAATTTTACCAATGTGTTCTAGTTCAATGTGTTTTCTTCTTTTACTTTGTATGTTTTTTAACTACAGGAAGTTTTAATGATAAATAGAATTGTTGACTAATTATAAAAAATTACATTAATGTGGTACATAGTTTTAGAATTTTTAATCTAGGTCTCATGAAAAACTGATGAAGAACAAACTTTAAAATGAATAGCGTAGTGTGAATGAATAACATGATATGAAAGTGGTTATAGGTTGTGAAAATCACATCTGAAAATGATGTAAGTTAATTTTCCTGTTTGATGTGGGATGCTTTCCTTTTAATAAAGTATATGGTTTAGTCATTTGTCATATGTCACTGGTTATCAGAACACAGAGCTTTATGCAGGGTGCCCCATTCTGGGTAACTATTCTCATTTCTCTTGACTGGGACAAAATAGTTTGAGAACTATACTGGAGGTTCAAGGTAAATTTTAACATTTGTTTAATTTTTTCCCCGGTAGCTTAATAAGGTATTAAAAATGAGTCTCCTAAAAAGTCAGGGGAGGAAGAAATTTTAGAGAACAACTAGTACAACGCAATCCTTTTATAGATGAGGAAACTGAGCTTCAGAGGTTAAGAGACTTGGTCAAGGTTGTACCTCTTGTTCACGCAGAACTAAAAGAGAAATCAGATCTCCCAATTTATGTCTGGAGATCCCCCAGATATTTTTTAATCTTGCTACTATTAAGAGGATTTATTTCTAGATAATTATTTTACATTTGAAATCCCATTATAAAGCAGAGTCTGCTGTAATCTATTCCAGTGTGTAGTATGTTGAAACATGAAAATATTCATCTGATTCTAGCCCCTTTGCATCCTGTTATAAAAAACTTGGTACTACTCTTCCTTTGTCAGGGTTTTGTGGTCCACCTCATACCCTCTGGAGCTTTTGCCTGGAACCACGGGTGAGATACTGCACTCACTTCATGCGACAGACTCTTGCCTGAATAAACAGCCATGACAGGGCCGAAGGCAAACCTTTCTTTCAAAGAGATTCATTTCACAGCAAAGAATGTGACAATAAGTCTGCCACCCACTCATTTTGATAATGAGCTTTTTACCTTGCCTGAACATACTCAGGAATTTTGGTAAAAGGAGGAATTTGAGAATGAGGAAAGATCAGGCACTTTCTAGGGCTTGCCCTCTGTAGAGACCTGAATCAGATGATGTGGTAAGTAATTTGTTAAAGAAAACACAGTATAGGATGCTCAGACAGCTGTCTAATCCCAGTATAATTATCTTTCTCTATAGAGATCCTTATAAATGCCATATTCCATGAAAGGGAAAGAGAGAATTTTTTTAACAAAGTTTTCCATTACAGTGCTATTGTCACAAGAAACAGTCCCCCTTATCTCGGAAAGTTAACAGTCTCCAATTATATGGTAATAAATTCAAAAGGAAAAATCTACTCACTGTGAACCTCATCTTGTCTTCACAAAAGCAACGGAGCTTAGGAGAAGGCAGATGTAGATTTGGACGAGAAACCTTCTCACATTTATACTTAACCGGCTTTACTCAAACTAGGTGTGGTAAGGTGGGGTCAAAGACTTATCTTTCTCCATTCCCCATATCTGTGCCATGACCCCGGTGTGCCAGGAAGCCCTTCAGAATATCTACTTGGTTTTGCAAGGCACTCTGACATGGAGTTGATCTGACTCATCACCTGTTGAAGTTAAAGGTATCACAACAAACAATGTGATTTACGATAAAGTCTCGTCCAGTGAAAGCTGTAGGCATGGGTACTTTCTACATTGACATTGCTCAGATTCAGGAAAAGAATAATCCCTAAAACCAAAAAAAAACTGTACATGAAAAATTGTGTGTATACCAGGCCTTCCGGATAGCAGATCCTGTACGAATGTGGAAATGGTTTCCTCTTCTTACCTTTACCTGAGCCCATTGTCATGGTTTTGCGTAGGCTGAACACTTTCTATGAGTGACTCCCACCAAACCTATACCCTTTTCTACAACCCTGAGCACTGTTAATGACAGTACCCTACATCGGTACTGTCCTTTTTTCAGCCCTACATCCAGTTAGTTACTAAACCATGTCATTTTATCTCAAAAATGCCTCTCAACTCTGACCTTGCCTACAGCTCCCCTCAACAGGACTTTTACAACAGTTGAGTAATTAATCACTCTGGACAACAGTTTCTTATATTCCAGTGCAGTCTCTCCAATTTCCCTAAGGTTGCCATTCTAAAGTACATATATAGCCATGACTCTATCGTGCTTAGAAACTTCCACTGTCGGCCCACAAAACAAAGTTCACACTCATTGGCATGGCATCCAGGGTCCTTTATAATAAAGTTTCCAAAGACTCCTTAGATGTATTCGTCACTTTATGCCATGTACCTATATTCAAGCTACGCCAGAGTTCTCACCATTCCTGGAACATTCAGAATGTTTCATGGCTTCATGTCTTTGTGCATGTCCCTTCCCTCATCTTGGAATGCCACCCGCTGCCTTTCTCTTGGTGAACTGCTATTCATTTTTCAAAAGCTAGCTCACATATTGCTGTCTTCATCATATCTCCCCCATTTGCTTTGTGGAACTTTCCTTGTTTTATTCCTGGAGCTAGAAAAGACATCTCTGTCCTTTTGTTTGCTTCTAATAGTTTAATTTTCAGAAATTATGTTAACATAATAAAAAATGTTTTAATCAAAAGCAGAGTAGAAGCTGTCAGTTGGGCAAAAAAGTAAATGCTCAAAACAGTCTTGGAGGTGAAATAAAGTTTTAATTTTTTTCCCTGCTCCCACCTACAAACTGAAGCTAGTAAATCAAATTTGCTGAAGAGGAAAACTGTATCTCATTGACTATTGATCTACAAAATTTCCCTCTGGAGACTTTGTGCCCACAATTGTCCTCCCGTGTATGGACTGGAACCATAACATGGGGTTACATGGTTACAAAGCTTGAGTCACTATCAATTTCTCTTCCAAAATGTTGGTAAAAATGGATTAGACCAACTGTAGTAGGATACTGCTTCTGTTTTTAATGTGTCCTGTAGTTTCTTTCAAACTCACTCTTTACCCATAAAAGGTCAATAAGCCTGGGGTAGGGGGCAGACATGTGTGAGGAAGTCTCCATCTGCTTTAGGACCTTTACTGAGAAGTCAAAGGGTGGACAGCAATGTCTCTGCCTTTAGACTCATCCTTGGGCAGTCACCTTGGTACACCTGTGCAGTGCCCAGCACACCTTTTGTGTGTCACACCAAGGACTCAGGGTTCTACAGTGGATGCTGGTCTAGGAGATATTCCATGACAAGCAGATAAATGGATAGGTAGGTAGACAGAGTTCGGGGTCCAATAATTCCAATCTTAGAGACTGACAATTCACATTCACATATCAAATGGGCTAAGAAATCTGTAGAGGAGAAATGTATGCCACGTTGCTTTATCCAGATTGTTCTAAACTTAATTTACTATGGAAGCTGATAGTTTTACTTTTTCTTTTATTTATTTTTCCTAACACCTATTAACATTCCTAGGGGGCAACTTCCTTAGGGAAACAACAATTATGCTGTCCCTGAGGATGTACCCTGGACTGGAAAATCCATTTAGGGGGCTACTGGTTAGAACTCGGAACCAGGAAATCTAGATTCTAGTCTTCCTTCTTGCAATGAGTCTTTTTTTTTCCCTTTACACTTTAGGTTTCCTATGGGAAAAAGAGAAGAAATTCTTCCTTTATACAATATTGTTGCTTCAATGGCTTCCAAATCAGAAGAACCTGTGTGCGTGTGTGTGTGTGGGGGATGGTGGTAAACCCTCACCTCAATCCAAGTCTCATCCAAAGTCAAAGTCCTACCAAAGTATGAGCAAGTATCTTGCTCCCTCTTGCCCTAAGAGCTATGTTTACATTTCATTCTTCCCATGAGAGGAAGACAGAACATGTCAATGATTTTTGTCGCCTCCCTAGAACCTAAAATGTGCTGACACACATATCATGTTCAATAGGCCCATTTAAAAAATCCGAGTTGCATAGAGAAGATGTTCAAGTCAGAAAATAAAAGTGTATATATTTATTCATGTCTGCTTTTTGGTGCCAGCTGGAGAGGTGCTGCCCTGCACTGGCTGTGGTGACACATCCAGGGAGTCGCAGGTGATAGTGTGACCTTCGTGCCCTGGGGTTAGTGTGGGGCAAACCAGCCCATGGGTAAATAGGGCCAGCTCTGCCCACAGAGGGAGATGCTGGGCCATGCCAAGAAACATGCCCCTATCACTGTTTTATCTCCCAATGCACACACCCAAGCTTCATTCTGCTCTACGTCCTTTCAGGGCGAGCTCAGTGGAAATTCCTTTTGTGTGGACCAAAGGAGATGAAATGTGCTCATGCCATGCATCTGGAGGGACATCTAGAGTTTCCCGCAGAAATCAGATTTTTCACATTCCTTCTTTTGTTTAAATTAATTTTTAATAGATAGTTTTACATATTTATGGGGCACGTGTGACATTTTTATTCAGGCATACAGTGTGTAATGATCAAATCAGGGTAACTGGGGTATCCATCACCTCAAGCATTTATCGTTTTTTTTGTGTGTTAGGAAAATTCCAATTCCAGTCTTTTAGTTATTTTAAGATACATGATAAATTGTTGTTAACTATGGTTACCCTATTATGCTACCAACTACTAGATCTTATTCCTTCTGTGTATTGTATTTTTGAATCCATAAGCCATCCCCTCTTTCTCCTCCCCTTTCCGCTTACCCTTCGCATCTCCTGGTAACCATCATTCTACTCTCCATCTCCATGAGCTCAATTTATTTTTTAGCTTCCACATATGACTTAAAATATGCTATATTTGTCTTTCTGTGCCTAGCTAATTTCACTTAACATAATGTCCTCCAGTTCCATCCATGTTATTGTAAATGACAGGATTTCATAATTTTCTTATTGTCTGAATAATAATCGTGTATATTGTACCACAGTTTCTTATCCATTTATCCATTGGTGGACACTTAGGTTGATTTCATATCTAGGCTATTGTGAATAATGCTGCATTGAACATAGAAATGCAAATATCTCTTTGATATACTGATTTCATGTTCTTTGGAGTGGGATTGCCAGCTCATATGTTAGTTCTAGTGTTAAGTTTTTGAAGTAGCTCCATGCCGTACTCCACAGTGGCTGCACTAATTTACATCCTCACCAATAGTGTACGAGGGCTCCCCTTTCTCCACATCCTCGCCAGCATCCGTTATTGTCTGTCTTTTGGACAAAAGCCATTTTAACTAGAGTGAGATGATATTGCAGTTTTGATCTTTTTTTCCCCGAGTAGAGGGGAATGGTTATCTACAGGGCACATTTTCATCATTAAATATTCTTATTCAAGATTCCCTCTCCTGTATGGACCTGTTAATGGAACGACCTTGTAGTCATTAAAGCCTATGAATCCCTTAGTAATCTTGGCTTCCCTTCAATTCTTATCGGATCTTCTGATATTTAAGACTCAGCTGGCCTTTTGCCCATTTGCCCTCCAACTATAATTTATGTGTTTCAGTGTGGAAGTCCCTTCATGCAGAGATTCTCTCAGTCTCTTTGCCTTTCTTGTTGTTTTTCTGAGCAACCTGTACACTAGTTTGATGGTAACTTGCTGTGGCTCCCAAGGCAGGTGGTTCACTGTGAAGTCTGAATACACTTCATCTCTGGGAAGCTTCTGCCTCCTCCTGTGGTCTCAGTTTACCGGCCTGCGGCTAAGACTCTAGCTATGGCGCCTGTGACTACGGCCTTGGCACTTGCAGCAGTGATGCACTTTTATCAAATCCCCCCTAGTACCTGTGACTGGGAATGACACTTCTAAAATCAATAGCAACAGGAACATGTAAAATAACATTTTAATAGCTATTGCTAGAAAGCTTCTAATTTCAGAAAATCCAATCTTATTACACAGTTATTTTTGTATAGGAGAGAAATTCTTTCCAAATGACAGCAAAGAGGAGGGAGCACTTTTCTAAGGCATAGCTGAACTCTTTATTTTTGCTGTTTCCTCTGGGACCATTGCCTTCCAAAGTACATATATTTCTGCCTTTCTGTTGCTGCTTGTATATATCTGTGCAATTGCACTTGCCAAACCTTCTGGATCCCATTGGAGGCAAGCAATGAGATATTATCCCTCAGATTTGTTGTTACCTTGAGTGTTTGAGTGTTGTAAAAAGGGTTTTAAAAAATCTTGCTCAAAGAAAATCACCTGAGTAATTTCATCCTGTGTATAAAATATGTGAAAGTAGAGATGAAGAGAACGTTGATCAATAACTTCATTTTTCATCATCATGATGAACAATGGAGCCTGGTTAAGCACTTCTATTCTGAAAAAGATTTGGAGAAAACATGCCCAGATGAGCAACAGAAATCTCAAAGTGATAGCAACTTGTCACTTTATAATTACCTCATGGCTAATTCAGAAATAACAACTCAGTACCTTGTTCAGTGTTTCTACTGAAGCATGCAAAATCACACATGCTCAAGGTGCATTCATTCAATCGGAGCAGTCAGGCCTGGAAAGGACTAAGCTGCTCACTGAAAGTTGAGACCTCAATCCCAAATGGTTAGGACTGCTGGAGCCAGCAGAGCCACGCCTGGAGCCAGTGCCTCATGAAGTCCCTGTGGTCCCCACACCACACTGTCCTCCACTGCTACCTGGCAGCAGGTGCCAAAGTGAAGGACTTGCCCTAGGGCCAGTGACAATAAATCACCAAGTTTTCTACAGGGTGACTGATTCTCCATCTCAAAAAGAACATGCACACGCAGGTGCAGTCTTTTTCACATCCTCAGATGAAGACATTGGATCCTCAGAGATGCCTCAGGGAAGTTTGAGTTTACATCTTTCTTCGATTATGCTCTCTTCCTCTTTATAATCCAGTCGCCAATTCCTGGAAATGCTTAATAAAGCTTATCCATCATGACTTATTCTGGAGTGTACTTTTCCTTCAAAGGTCCCACTGGGTTTGAATAAAAGCCAACTTGCCTCATCCAGGCCAGGAAAGTTCTTTCATTTATTTCTCAGCAATGGGCCAGTGAGCCTACAACCCCCTATGCATTTTCTCATGTTGAAATAATCAGTTAACAGCAATTCATCATGCTCCAGCTAATGCAATGCCTCAGTTAAGCACAAGGGCTGCAGAAGATTTGAAGATGTAAAACAACCAGTTCTCACACTCTGAGATCCTGAAATCTGTGTGAGGCAGGATGGGCTTTATGGACTTGGGACCAGTGCATGCAGAGGGCCCATGCTGGGAAGAGAGCTCCTCACCAGGGTTTAGTGCTTGTGGCTGCCATCTTGAAATTCTTAGTAATTTTATTTTTGAATTTGTGTTTCCTAAGTGGAGCCGATGGGACAATGCAGCATGTGCTGGGAGCTGGGAGCCTCAGCTCCCGTGTGGTTCTGCCTCCCCACCTCCCTGGATGGGCTCTCGGACACCATTCCTCTACCTCTGTCTACTGGTGGGGCCTGGCTGCAGGCACAGGAAGGTTAAGGTTGGACACATACACCTGCATGCTGAGTTGTGGGGTGAGGGGCCCAGGATACCTTTGGGGGGTTTGCACTTGCTTGCAAATATCTCTGTGCCCAAGGGAATGAGACAATAGATAGCAAATAAAGAACACTGTCACAGGTTAAAAGAAGGAAAAAACCTATGGATGATAGGAAAAAGTAATTTTTTCTGCTTTTTTGAATAAGGAATCCCATATTTTCATTTTGCACTGGGCATTTTCAATTATACAGCTGGCCATGATGGGAGCCAAGACACATGTATAGTATAGATAAAGTAAGGTAAGAAGAAAACACAAGGTTCTGAGAGGCTTTGTAACCTGTCCAGTGTCATATGATAGGTACTGGACTGATGAATTCATACAATCCTGGAGCGTGTGCTCCTTCCTTTATGTCTTGTAGCTTCTCCAAATGAGTAATAGAGGGAAACATTCAGGGAAATGTGACTTCTCCAAGCTGGAGTGGTTACGGAGAATTCATGCAGCAGCTGGACCTTCACTGAGTCCTGTGGGACAGATTGACATAGACATACAGGAAGTAAGAGTCAGGCCACTCCAGCCTAGGGGAGCAGCAGAGCCAGGTGGTATGACCTAGGGGTTCAGCGGCTTTGAGGAGACCACCTTATAGCATTCTTTATACTCTCAGATTCACCTTTATGGTTACTGCACATCTCATTTTATCACAATGAGATAAAGAAAAATTGAGTACGAATTATCTAACTTATCAAGAACCTACAACTTGCTACACACTGAGCACAAGATAGTATATGGATTTACTCTTCACCAATAGCAATGTGAAACTTCCCTTTCTCTTTGGCCCAACGCTTCCCTGTGTGTTTGAAGGCTCTTTTTTCTTCCCCACACCCATATGTTCCAACACCCTTGAGCTCCTCCCAGTAAATTAATATTTTAGGTGGTGGCCATGGGTGTTTCTCTGTAAAGGTGTAATTACCACACCTTTAAATTTGATGTAGTCTCTTTATAAAGGAAGATCAAGCACGTATAAAGGGAGGTATATAAACAAGTATATATATTTTAGAAATGTAAATATTCTTTATTGTTTGGAGTTTCATGACTCACCTTGAAATAGATGGAGGGTATATATAGATGACATGTGATGGCCTCCCTAGATATCTATTAGGCTGCGAGTTCCTTGCACAGAACTCATGCCCTTGTGTCCAGCATACTTCCTGCCTCCTGATTGGCACTCAGTAAAGTATAACCTCAACTGAAATTCAGATACGAAATAGGTTCTATTAATGTTGGCCACTTTCCTCAGTGGCCAACTGAGGCCAATTTGAGATTTCCTCAAATCTAGAAGAGGACAATTTCCCAGAAGAACACCCTGCTTCTTGGTGGGAGTTAAAATAGAAAAGGATTTAAATTGAAAATGATTTCTTCCTGGTCCTGCAGTAACATCAGTGGAGTTCAGCTTTCCTTGCTGGTGGTCAACTTCTTCCCTCTTTTTTGCGGCAACTATTCAAATCTTTGCCAGTTTATCCAAGTCCTCTACATCAACACTATCTTCAACCTAACTGTCGGTTATACTGAGAAAATAGAAGGTATCAGGCTTCTTGAACTGTCATCCCTCTGCCTCCCAATCTCTATCTTCATCCAATCTTCATTCTCTCCCTTCTTGGAAGAAGGTGTTCTTAATATATTATTTCTAAGATTTGATTAGCACGTATCATTCTACTATGAAGAAATAATCGCTATTAACTTTTAGCATATTTCTTTTTAATTTCTCTTGAGATTCCTTTGATACATGTGTTGTTTAGAAGCATGCTATTTAATCTTCAAATATTTTGGGATTTTCCAGTTATCTTCTTGTTATTGATTTGTAATTTAGTTCCATTATGATCTGAGAACATACTTTGTATGATTTCTATTCTTTTAAATTTGTTAAGGTGTGTTTTGTGGCCCAGAATGTGGTCTATTTTGGGGAATATTTTATAGGAGCTTGACAAAAATTTGTATACTGTTGAATGAAGTATTCTATAAATAGCAACTAGAATCGATTTATTGATGGTACTGTTCATTTGAACAATATCCTTACTGCTTTTCTGTGTACTTCAACTATTCATGATTGAAAGAAGGGTATTGAAGTTTCCCCCTGCAATAGTAGGCTTATCCATTTCTCTTTGCAGTCCTATCAATTTGTTAAAAAATAGACTTTCCTTTTTAGAGCAGTTTTATGTTCATAGCAATATTGATGGGAAGGTACAGAGACTTTCCAATTCTATCAGTTTTTGTCTCACATATTTTGATGGTTTGTTGTTAGGTGCATACATTTTAAGGATTGTTATATCTTCTGGGAGAATTGATTCCTTTATACTTGTGATGCCCCTCTTTATTCCTGATAATGTTCCTTATTTTGAAGTCAGCTTTCTCTGAAACTAATACAGCTGCTTCAGCTTTCTTTTGATTAGCACTAGGCAGTGTATCTTCCTTCACTCCTTTACTTTTAACCTATTTATATCTTTATGGTTAAAATGGATTTCTTGTAGATAGCATATAGTTAGATCTTGTGTTGTCTTAATCCACTGACAATCTCTTTTTTTTACTTGGTGTATTTAGATCATTTACACTTCATGATTATTGATATAGTTGAACTGATATTTAACATGTCTGTAACTTTTCTACTCATTGTATTTTTTTATTTCTGTTTTTTCCTCTCTTTTCTCCTTCTTTGGTTTTAATTAAACATTTGATAGGATTTCATTTTTTCTCCTCCCTTAGCATATCAACTATACTTTTTAAAAAATTTTTTTAGTGATTGCTGTGTTTGCATTATACATTCACAATTAATCTAAGTCCACTTTCAAGTAACACTATACTGCTTCACAAGTAGCGCAAGTACTTTTTAACAGAATATTTTCAATTCTTCCCTTCTATCCTTGATAACATTGTTACCATTCATTTCACTTATACATATACTATAATCTCACAATGCTTTGTTATTGTTATTACTTTGAATAAATATTTATTAAGAATAATAAAATAAAAGATTTTATTTTACCATAATTTATTTCTTCTTTGATGCTTTTTCTTTATTTATGTAGATCTAAGTTTCTGACCTATGTCATTTGCCTTCTGCCTGAAGAACTTCTTTTGACATTTCTTGCAGGGCTGATTTGCTGGTGATAAATTCCCTGAGTTTTTGTTTGTTTAAGAAAGTCTTTATTTCTCTGTCATTTTAAAGGATAATTTTTCCGGATATAGAATTTAGGTTGGTAGGGATTTTTTAACACTTAAATATTTCATTCCACTTTCTTTTTGCTTGCATGATTTCTGAAGAGAAGTCCACTGTAATTATTTCCCTTTTTCCTTTATTGGTATATTTTTTCCCCCTCTGGCTTCTTTCAAGATTTTTCTTTGTCTTTGGTTTTCTGCAGTTTGGATATGATATGCCTAGGTTTAGAATTTTTGGTATTTATCTGGATTGATTTCATTGAATTTCCTGGATCTGTGGTTTGGTGTCTGTCATTAATTTTAAAATGTTCTTGGCTACTATTACTTCAAAAATTTTCTGCTCCTTTTCCTTTTTATTTCCCTTTTGGTATTTCGATTATACATATTTTGCACCATTAAAAAATTTCCAATAGTTCTTCAGTATTCTGTTCCTCTAATTTTTTTTTCTCTCTGTATTTCGGTTTGGAAAGTTTCTATTGACATAGCTTCAAGTTCACTAGGTTCTTTCCTCCTGCATGTCCAGCCTATGACTGAACTCATCAAATGCATTTTTCATTTCTGTTACCATGTTTTTGATTTCTAGCATTTCCTTTTGATTCTCTCTCTCTGCTCACATTACTCATCTGCTCTTGCATGTTGTTTACTTTTTCTATTAGAGCTCTTAGCATTGTAATCATAGTTATTTTAAATTCCCTATCCGATAATTCCAACATCATTGCCATACAAGTCTGGTTCCGACGCTTGCTTTGTCTCTTCAGACTGCGTTTTTTTCTTGCCTTTTAGCATGACTCGTAATTTTTTATTGAAAGCTGGACATGACATATTGGGTGATAGGACCTGAGGTAAATAGACCTTCTGCATAAGGTCTTATGTTAATCTCTTAGGAGCTGGATTGTGTTTACCATTTGTGTATAGATGTTAGGGACTTCACTTAGCATAATACATGTGAGATTCATATGTTTCATGGTGTATCATTTTTTATTGGTAACTAGTATTCTATTATATAAATGTACCACAATTTATCTATTTATTCATCAATTAAAGACATTTTCATTGTTTCTAGTTTTGCGTGCTGACAAAGAAAGCCACTACAAATATTCATTTACAGGTTCTAATGTGTTATTATTTCTTGCTTTGTGCTTGATTTAAGTTTAATTTGATATTTGTTTTCAAATTTCTTAAGGTAGATGCTTAGATCATTCATTGGAGAACTTCATTTTTTTCTAAGATAAATATTTAATGCTAGAAAAAATTTCTCTCTCAGCACTTCTTAAGTTGCATCCCACAAATTTTCATATGTTGTCTTTTCACTTCCATTGAATTAAAAATATTTTCTAATTTCTCTGTGATTTCTTCTTTCGCCCTCATTTACTTCTAAAGAAGTAATAAATAAAATTACTCCTTTAGAAGTAAATTTTTAAAAAAATTACAAAACAATTGGGATTTTTCTGGATATCTTAATTCCATTTCAGTTTAATAATGCTATTTAAATTTCTAATTCCCTAATAATATATGAGACTAGATATGTTTTATTTATAATAAATAGTGATAATGTTATTAGGTAAATTTCACTAAATGCTTATTCTGTGTCAGCAACTGCTTTATCAATAAATACTTTATATATATGAGTTCTTCGATGTTCAAAAGGATGCTTCAAGGAGGCTCTTTATTATCCTTTCTTTCCAGCTGAGATGACTGAGGCACACAATGAGAAATTAGAGAACTTGGAATTCAAATCCAGGTGAGATATTCCTGGAGCCTCAACTCTTTACCATCGCCTATTATTATTCTTCCTCCCTCTAATGAGGTTATTTGACTATTAAAAAGATTGTATGTGTCCATTATTTTCTTGTGGATTTATTAAAACTGTTGGTAAGTTGAAGATACTATTTTTTATCTCTTACATGTATTAAAAATATTAAAAGTAATGACATATCCCTCCCCCTGTTCCTTAACTCTCACAAAGTTCCATTTGATATGGTGTGGTCAGCCTAGGAATTCATTATTGTGTCATTTTCTGCTATACCCCAAGCAAAGGCTCAAAAACTGCTGTGGGCGTGAGGGAAGACCCTGGGATGGGGATATAGTTATGTGGGAAAAGTTAATGTAGACTCTACCATAAGCAAAATTAATCTCAAATTAATTTTAAAAATAAATGTAAACAGTATATATGATGTACAAGAATCTATTTTTAAAACTAGAAGAAAATACAGGTTAACTTTGATCTGATTTTGGCAATGTAAAGGCTTTTCTAACACTAAAAGTATTGGAATAAATCATAAGAAAAAGACATAAAAGCCTAACTGCGTGAAATGTAAGAGACGGTTAATTTTTTAAAGCGAAATTTAAAAGCAGGTGCGCCTTCTCTGTGAAGTCTGTCTAACCGCCCACCTGCCAGCTGGATGATGCCAGGACAACCATGAAGCCACATGCTGAAGATGGGGAAGCCACATAAGGAAGAAGCCAAATCAAATCATTCCTTGGTGGAGAGCTACTCACCATGAACATCACCTGCATGAACTTTATACAAGTGAGAAATAAAAATTTATTTTGTCAAATCACTGAGAGAGATTTAGGCATTGCTTGTTACAGCAGTTGGTGCCAATATTCTGACTAATAAAACTCGTGGTAGGGACAGTGTGCGGTGGTAAGACAAAGGAATGGAGTTTGGGCTGATGGATCAAAAAGAAAGACATAAAATGGGAGAGGCATTATGGAGGAACAATGGCAGAAAAATCAAGGATGACTTTGAGGTGAGCCCAAAGACCTGGAGAAATTGTCAATAGAAATAGCAATGTCTGGACAAAGAGCTTCTTTGGGGAAAGAATGCAACTGCTTTTACGTTAGGCAGAGTGAGCTTGATATATTATAGTAGTACATGCAGATGTAAACACCTGACAAATGAAAAAAGAGTTACAGAAGTACAGTGAGAGAGAGAAGGAGAGAGAGAGCACACAACTGAAAGAAATATCTTAAAAATAGAGGATTCATAATTAAAAAGGTAATAGTTAACATGGGTCTAAAATGGGTCTAGCTGTCAAGAAAGACAACTAACCAAATCAATAGCTGGAATGGATTTTACTATTTGATTTGAAAAATGACATAGTGAGAAAAAGACATATATAAGAATATTTAAGATCCTCAAGGATATAAATGAGAGTATTACATGTATAAGGAAGATTGAAAATTTATTAAACAAAACAGGCTGAAAAAAACCAACATATTACTGTGAAAAAGAACGAATAAGAAACATCATAATCACACTGGTATCAGATTTTACATCAGCAATTATAGGTGCCAAAAGGCAATGGAGAAGTGTTTTTGCAATACTAGAAAGAAAATAACTGTCAACTTATAACTACTATTCAAAAGTAAGGGGAAAATGAAGACATTTTCAAAAAACCAAGATATTTTTGCATCAATATGCTCTCAATAAAAGAACTACTAAAAGATATACTTAAGCAAAAAATAAATTAAGTATTTGGAATATAAAAAATAAGAATTAGCACAGAAGTGAATAAAATATCTTAGTAAATTTAATTATCTATTAATAGTAATCTTAACTACTTCTGTGTTATTTTTTAAAGGTGAAAATAAAACTATACAATTATAACAATGTTGGGATAGAAAGCATGTCCAATAATTAGTAAAGAGTACTGAGTTCCTTGTTTCTTTGGGGAAGATCAAAATACAGGATGCCTTTTGGATTTATAGGAAACATGAATAATTAAATATGCATGTTAAAATTTCAACATAAGCACTAAATAATAAAAAATTTACATCCTTCAGAAAGATAAAGGAAAAAAGAATATAAAATCTTTATCAATATCAAAAAAGCAGAAAAAATAGGAAAGAATGTATGGAAAGAAAGCAGTAAGTATACAATAAAATAAGAGAGTAGAAAAATACCTAAAATATATTAGTAATCACAATTGTAGGAAACAGATGACATCTATTAAAAGAGTTTTTCAGACTGTAGAATAAAAAAACTTGGTAAACTGCAACAAGCTAGAGAAACATCTAAAGCAATACCACACAGAAAAGTTAGAAATAAAATGAACAGAGGAGTATATCACCCAAATAGAACCAAAAGAAAGGCAACTAAAGGCAAAATCAAACAAACATGAATAGAGGCAAAGTGGGACACAGTACACAAAAGTGAAAGACATGGTTCTCCAGGACAATACACTGATACGAACTTGCTTAGTCCGAAGAACATTGCTGTGAATAGCATGAAGGAAAAACTCATCAATGTTACATAGAAACAGACAAAAGCATAATCATAAATGTTTTCAAAAATCACACCTCTAGTGAAATTAGTTAGATCAAGCAGATCAAAAATTAGGAAGAATGTAGAATATTTCAAAAAGTGAAATTAACAAGCTTGACCTAATGGAAAATCCATTTGAAATGTCATCATCAGGTAGAGAATATACACTTATTTCAAACATATATGGGATATTTAGCAATTATGAAAAAGAAAGAGGAAGAGAGAGAGAAAGAGGGAGCAAATGATAGAGAAAGAAAGAAAGAGAGAGAGAGATAAAGGAGAAAAATCTTTACTCAAGAAACTGAAAAATACTCTCCTTGACAACTTGTGGGTTAAAGATAAAATTACAGTGCGAATTAAGAAAAATTAAGAACTGGTCAAATAGTTGTGGGGTGAAAATAAAATATACTTAGAGGTAAATACATATTTTTGAATAATTTCCTTAGAAAATAGCAACAGAGATTAAACATAAATAAGTGGCATTCAGCTCAAGAAGTTAGAAAAATAAGAACAGAGTAATTCTCACAGAAGTGAACAGAAAAAACTAATAAGAGTAGAAATCAATACAATGGAAAACAAACAAGCAATACAGAAAACTCACAAGAATAGCCAAGACAATTAAAAAAAATAGCAAGACTGGGGAGATTTGCTCTACCAGATATCAAAACTTACTTAAAAAGAGAATGAAATTAAGACTGGGAAGTATCAGCCTTAGGATGGATAAATAGACCAACAGAATCAAGAGACAATAAGCAGATTAACACACACAGAAACTATATGACAGTATAAATCAGGGGAAAAAGTTTAAACCATTCAATAGTAGATGCCCAACAACTGGATGCCCAAATGGAAAAACAACTGGATTGTAATGTAATACTATACTTAAAAATGATAGTAAAATTAAATGTAGAAAGCAGGACTTTAAGAAAATGTAGGAAAATACATTAAAGGCCTCAGAAACATTTCTTAAGCAAGACTAAAAAGCACAAATTATAGAAGAAAATATTGCTCATTTCAATAACATTAAAACTGAAAATTTCTGCATAGCAAATGACAACATAAACAAGATTATCTGATGAATTGTAAACTAGATTATTAGAGAATTCTTATTTATAATATGAAAATACCTCCTACGCATCAGTAAGAAATGCATATCACTTAGAAAAATAGGAAAAGGATATGAACCAGCAAATTATAAAGGAGGAAACCTGAATGTTCCAAGTTATGAGAAGATATTTGATTTCAGTAGTCATTAGGTAAATACAAATTTGCACCATGCAAATGATATATCACTTCATGCCCATCAAAAATTAAAAAGTTTAACAACACCAAGTCTTGGCAAGATGTGGTGGAACCAGAACACTTTGCAATGCCAGGGCAAGTGCAGTTCAGGTCAGCCCTTTTGGAAAATGATTTGGCGTTATCTAGAATAATTGGTTCTGCACACCCACTGTGACCCAAGCACGGCATACACTCCAGGGCATTCTTCATCGTGCACAAACGTGTCTGTGTCAGCACTGTTTGTACGCGCAAAGCGATGACCCATGAAGTAGAGTGGATAAATAATATCAATACCTTCATTCCCTGAAGTATCGATTTAAAAGTTTCAGTATTTTACCTACTAAAGAATATTAGTCTCAAAGTCAAAAGGCCTGGAGGACAGTCTTGTCTTTGCCACTACCTATGCCTTAACCTTTCTGGGTCTTGGTTTCCTTGCGAGAGGTTTGGACGGGACCTGAAACGGCTTTCAATCAGAAGAACCCATGGAAATCATAGGAGTCCGCATGTCTGTACCCCTTTTCACACCCACTGCAGCAGAACATCCAAGGCGTGGGCATGGTCAGCACCAGGTCTTTTCCAGGTCAGTGATTTCGCTTCCTCGGCAGGGAGCTGGGCAGCTTAGACATGAATTTCATTCATAACAACTTTTATAAACACAAGTTCTCATTCTTTCCATTTCAGTTTTCACCCTTAAGTTGTGGGTAGACCTGAGAATTTCCAAGTCTTTCAGTCAAGGAGCATTCTGGAAGCAGACACCTGCTTGCTAACGCCCCCATCCCTGCAAGGCAAGAAGTTACACTTACCCAGCACCTAGTCAGAGAGGCCGTATAGTTCCTGTAGTAAAGAGTGTGGATTCTGGAGTCAGATCTGGTTCGAATTCCAACCTCTGCCCTTAGAAGCTGTATAATCCCAGAGTTACTTAGCTTCCCTGCACCTTGGTTTTCCCATTTGTAAAATGGAACAGGATAGAAGGTAACTTATAAGGTTGCTATGAGGGATCAAATGTCAATATATGCAAAATGTTTAGAAAGTTATGGAACATATTAAGTGCTCCATAAATGCTAGCTATTATCATCACTAGACCTATAGACTCAGACGTCCTGGGGACAGGAGGAGGAGGACAAAGTAGAGCGTAAGGTCTAATACTTTCATCAACCCTAATGTTTATAATCATTGCTGGCTTACTTTTTTGAGTCTGGGGAACCAGATAAGGGAGGTAATTTGCAGATGTGCTACAAAACTTTCTGCTGCTGCTATCTCAGAAAGATTTAATAAAGCTGCACATTTTACTTTCGCCCCAGCAGAACAGCCACAGTAGGGGAATTCCAGTGAACTAGGTAACTTCCAAATTGCCTATATGTTCACTTTTTAAAAACCCTAATTTTTTTTTTAAAAAAACAACTAGTTATAAAGTTGTTTCACCTGTAGAACAAGGACATTATTCATGTTATCTCTTTGCTTGCTGTGGTGATTCTCACTATTTTACAATTTTACAATTTACAGTTTTTTATTTTAATTTCCCTACCTTTTGAGTTCATGATCCCGTCCTGACACTAACTAGCCATTTCTAATTGCAGTGTTAAATAATTACATGAATTAAACTTTATTCCCTCTCTCTCTTTTTCTTAAATCTGAGAATTTCTCAACACCCGAGAGATAACTAGAGATATATCTCAAGATAACTAAAGACATACAACACATAGTTTTCAAGGAGTTTTGAACAAGGCTTAATGTAAAAACTTGGTTAACTCTGGAAATTGGGCAGAGTGCTTTCTGAGCACTGTTCTTCTCTGGAAATTGGCACCAAGTCTAAAAGGAAGAGCAAATAATGTCATAAGGTCATTTGTTTTCAAAGCAGGGCTCCTAGCCACCACCCTCCCTTCTAATCTCATGTCCATTCCTCAGCTGGAAGAATTCAGCAAGCAGAACAGTGATGGACAGACATGGAGTGGGACCCAACTGGGGTCTGAAGGAAGGACTTCACCTTTAGGAGGAGATATTAGGAATATGTCCTTCTATGTCTATAAAATGTATGACTAGAACAAGCATCTTACAATATTTTTAAAGGGTGGAAATTGAAATCTCAAGTGCAGCACAGAACAGATAAGCAGAGAATATTTACAGAGTGACGAAGTGCTGAATTTTCACTACTGACTAATGAACTTCATTGATATCAGGTATGTGGTTGGGTCTCAATGCTGATAAAGGAGTTTGCTGGGGTGTGTCGGAGATACAGACATGGTCTTTTCCAAAGTGATCATTTGGAAAAGAAGATTTCCATACCTTAATGCCAATATAAAAGCAATAGAAGCTGCACTAGGCAGTGTCACTTGCTCCAGCACCTTCTTTGCTTCAGGCAAAATGAAAATCCTTGTGAGTATTTGTTTATGCTTCTTAATATTCTTGTGGTGGGTGTTTGCAGCACCCATATTGCTCATATTCAATATGCCACGGCTCTCAGGGGTCTTAGACAAACACTGTACATGCTTCTAAGCATTTGTGATTGAATTAGTGATGTCTTTGGCAGGAATAGTGTTGAATAAGTCAGGTATCTATTTGTCCATTGTCTAACTTTTGAGATACTTACTAAAAAAACCAATAAAAAATTTTGGAGATATCTAGAAAATTTTGACTTGATGGATATTTAATAATAATTACTTATTATGAGCTTTGTAGGGAATGTAGGTGATTTAAAACTGCTGCATTTACTATCTAAGAGAGAAGCGGTGATTTTAAAAATAATATTATCAATGATAGTGATAATAGCAGCTATCACTTCCCAAATGCATACTAAGCCCTAGGCTAAGTATTGCACATGAAGAATCTCATCTATTCATTGTAACGACCATATGATCTGAGTAGTATTATCCCCATTTTACAGACAAGGAGACTGAAGCACAGAGGAATGTGATTTTCCCAAACCTATAAATGTGGGATTTAGAATGTAATTTATCCATTTTAGTACCCACTTACAGGAGCAATCATGGCAAAATTTAAGCAGCCAGAGTGTCTTCAGTGGCTACCGATGGTGTCTAAATTCTCTCTTAAGACAAAGCATTGCTTCCACGATCACCCTACTCCTCCATCTGATGCCAGCCTCCATAGTTCCACTTTGCAGTGCCCCATTACAGAGGACTATGTTCTGATCCAGAATGGAACCTCCTCCCCCATCTCTGTCCTTTATTCTCACTCAGCTGCTCAGGGATAAAAGCAAAATGTTAAGTACCTCCCTATAAGGTGTTAAGGGCTGTCAGCTGAAAGAGTTCCCTCTTCCAAGGTCTCTTGATTTTTTTAGGAGAAATAACCTTTAAGAGGAGAACCATAAACTTTTAACTGTGGTGCATTAATCACAATGTTGGATGGGAGATTATTCGGGGGCAGAAGAACACTCCCTGTGCTCTCTCTAATCATATCATTAAGGTGGTTAGCCCTTCATCCACTTGTTCAAATCTCTGTTTTAGACCAAAGAACTAGAATATATAGGAGAATCAGAGGTTACTAGAGCTTTCCTGGGGCAAGAGAAGATGTGTTCCTATGCAAGTAGGCAGGTTGAATATCCACAGTTAGGTCTTTACTAGATGCTCCACCCCCAGTCACCAGAAGAGAAATGATAGGATGGAAAGGGAAGTAGAAAAGTCCCACTAACAGTTCTTAAAAACACCTGCCCTTTCCTCTATCAGTAATTTTCAGTGATAGTATAGTATGCTGATGTTCAGAAGAGAGGGCACAAACTGGGGTTAGCATGTCGGATCAGACTCTCATGTAACGACAGCAGACTATCAGAACTCCCTAAATGTCAGTGTCATGACCTGCTGGCCAGCCTTCGTCTGGTGCTATCACCATGGCATGGGTTGTGGAATGGAGGGTTTCCTTGATATCAGCCCTAAAAGTTAATCATGTTCCCAAGCATTTTATTTTCATAGTTTCCCTTAGAAATTCATTGTGCCTTTATCACCCATGAATCCATTTTAAGTGTGTGTTATCCTCTCAGTCTTAAGGAATTAATTTTTTTTTTTAAACCAGAGGATATAATTTGACCACCATGATCTAAAGTCACTATGAATCATGCAAGGGTATTTCCATAGTAAAATGAGTCCCTCTTCATTGCTCACCTACACCAAGATTTGATGGTTATAGTGTTGGAAGTGTTGGGAACTGGGGAACAAAATTAGAACCTTGTGTCTGACAAATAGTGTGAACTCAACAAATGCCTGTTAAATGAGTGAATGTGTGTGTTCACACTTTGGAAATGGACTGTTGGCCATCCGTGACCACTCGCCAGTTTCTCTGGGTATACGTTTTCTGAGATATTTGTGCTTTTCCTGGTCCAGTGCACCCTCCTGTCCCCATTCTCAATGACTACCCTGTAGGGAGTGGATGTGACTGGTCTGCTTTTCAGGTGGCATTTCTGGTGGTGCTGGCTGTCTTTGGAACACAATCTCATGGATACAAGGTGAGTTGGTTGCTTATTGGCTTTATTGCTTAGTGACGTTGGGAGAGGAAAAGGAAGATATAAGATAATCTAAAGGACAGAGGAGAGCTCATATGTCCTATTTGGAATGGAATCTCAAAAACAATCAATAATGGAAACAATGGGGTTGATTATTTCTCTCCAATTGCAATAACTTCACGAATATAACCCATTACTTTAAAATGTGGTCAGTCTCACTTCTCCTGTGATGTCATTACTTCTCTCATATACAATGTAGTAAACTATGAGGAAAAGCTTTGCATTCTTATTGTGTCATGGGCTTTTGGACTGCGATCCCAGTGGGGAGGTTTTAGTTTCTAATCCCTTGTTCATAGGAGGAAGGAGGCTTTATTTTGTTGAAAAGGTTACCTTTCAAATGCATAAGATCTATGGAAAAACCATTATGTCTTTGTTGTCAATCCAGGTTTTTAACATCATCAGCCCAAGCAGCGACGGTGGCAATGTTCAGGAGACAGTGTCAATTGACAATGAAAAAAATGTCGCCATTGTTAACATCCACGCAGGATCATGCTCCTCTACCACAATTTTTGACTATAAACATGTAAGCAGTAAACCAATTTTCATATTTTTCAAGACCGGTTTTCTAAAGGGGAGAGGGATAGCTGTTTGTTATATATTTGAATTCTAAGATCTATTCTTGCAATTATCTAAGAATTTCCTCACTTCCACTTTTCCCTTTAAATAATCAAGCAATCAATTAAAAAACAAACAAACAAAACTATGTCTAAGAAAAAAGTATGACAGGAAACATAAGCCTTTGCTGGACCTTTCCAGGTGGAAATTGGAAGGAAGCTTGGTGATATTGCCCCACTGCAGGCTCAGAAAGTGCATAGAAGAGAGACCAAGGCCCAAAGTGATGCCTGGAACTCTCAAAAATATGTGTTGAATGAATAAATAAATGAATTAGGGCTTCTAATATAAAACACCATGCAAAAAAAGAACAATCACAAAGCAACCACAAAATAGCAGAAATCCCAAGGAACTACACCCATTGAATTATGTATATAGAATAGGCAATACAGCATGTTTTTCTATAAGAAGGAAAGTATGTTAACTAAAAGCACTGAACTATTTCCAACTTTTGGCTATTGATATTAGCAACAAGTCTCAGAAATCTGTGCCAAAGACTTGTCCTGCATCCATTTATTCATTCGTTTTCCATTTGTTCCTTCTACACTAACTGCGAACCTGACCTTACCTAGACTCAGCGCTACTCACTGCGGGTATTAAATAGGTTGTAGCCCATCTTACTGGACATTTGAACATGCTTTTCTTTTACTTCTCTTCTAGAAACCTCCTCACAGACCTCTTCTCCACTGTTGTTGGCAGTTCCATGAGACATTTGAAAGTTTAGAGTCTTTAAAACATAAGATTTAAAAGGAAGGGCACTAAAATCGTTTTTAAGCGATTGACATGGAAATCCAAAAAGTGTCTTTAAAAAATAGAGTGGTGAGGAGTCGCTTTAAGCTTCTTCTTTTATCAATGGGTTCAGCTTCAGTCTATTTTTGAATTTTAGGAACTGGTAATTTGTGAGAATTGAAAAATAGGAACTAGCAGGGTTTCCATTAGATACCATCTTATAGGGTGTATAATTATTTGGAACTCTGCAGAGACAATTTCTACTCTGAATGAAGACTTGATTGTCTTAGGTCCCTTCTGGCCCCAAGGTACTCAACCTTTTTTGCTCTTCCAATTCCACCTCCCTCCAGCCCCTTCCTATCCAGTCAACTTTGGTTTGAGGTGGAGAAAGGACAGAGAAAGCTAGAGAAGGAGAGAAGATGATAAAGGAGTGAAGAATACATGAAACATGCATGTCTGTGGGAGGTGGGGGTGGGTGCAAGGATGCTTAGGGCAGTTTCTAAAGCAGCACTGTCCAGCAGAACGTTCCACAATGGTGGAAGTGTTCCATATCTGTACTTCCAGTAGGGAAGCCCCTAGCCACTTGTGGCTATTGATCACTCAATATGTGTGATGAAGGAAGTACATTTTAAATTTTATCTAATTTGATTTTAAATTTAAATAGCCACATGTGGCTAGTAACTATCATATTGGACAGCACATTTCTAAAGAATATTGTATTTACTCCCAGTTGAGGAGAGGCAGAACAAAACCAGTGGAAAGAGATGGGGAGCTGCTTCTTCTCAATCTTTCAAACCCTAAATTTCAGATCCTGGTTCCATAACAGGAATAGTAGAATACAAGTCATGGGTCTGCACAATTTCAAAGTGGTAGAAATGACAAGTGAAAAAATAAAAATGCTATGTAGAAGAAGTCAAGCAGGTAGAATTGATTGCATATTTCAAAGCAATCTCTTCATATATTCACTGTGCATGCTCAGGTCTTTCCTCCAAGGCTCAGACATCATCCCTACCAAGTTTAGAACCCAGGGAGCTGGGGAGGGGCAGTAATTGTGCTCTTGCTCCTCAGGGCTACATCGCATCCAGGGTGCTCTCCCGAAGAGCCTGCTTCATCCTGAAGATGAACCATAAAGACATCCCTGCTCTGGACACACTCCAACGGTACATTTATGAGAAACAGGTAATTCTGGGGTACCCTTGTGTATTCTCTATTCTTGAGCCAGGCAATACTGGTGCCTATTGAGAGATGAAGAGGATGATGTGAAGGTCATAATATTATACTTTACCATAAATATGATACTCAGCTTACTAAAGAGTTTTCACTTTTATTTATTTATTTTCTTGAGAGCAGGAGCACATCTCAGTTTGATTTCCACCACATGGTCCTAAATGCAAGAACTTAGAACACATTCCAGTGTCTTTGTAGAAAAGGCTGATCAGCTTCTCTTCTCAGAGTCGGGCTCTAAGAAACAGTGATTGGCAAAAAACTGAGTAGAGTTCTAATATTCAGTGACACAAAAATGCAAAGGAACAATACAGTATAGTGAGCATGTAGAAACACTGCCCTGAGGCTAGAGACCTGGGGTTTAAGTCTCTCTCCATAACTTTCCATATGTGCCACCCTGGGTATGGGACTTACCTTCTCTGGGGTTCATTGCCACCAGTAATAAAATCACACTAGTAATAATGAAGCTTCTCTGCAGACAGTGGTCAGGAAGAGATGATGTCTTGAGATCTCTGGCTGTCTTTTGTTTACTAATCTGAAAAACAGTCAAAATTTAGAATAAGGTCCACCAGATAATGTCAGTTTATTCTATGCTGTCCTTTTCTGTTACATTGATGTAGGCTCTGAAAAACATGTACTCCAACAAATACATTTGGGTCAAATACAATCCCCTGGAGGCTCTGGTCACAGATATGGACTGGTTGCTGTTTGGGTCACCCATTGAGCATCTCTGCAAACATATCCCGTTGTATAAGGGGGAAGTAGTTGAAAAACAGACAGGTGAGTACCCATAGATTGTTCGTTCACCAAATATTTTTTGAGAGCTACTTTGTGCCAGGCACTCTGTAGCTGCTGTGTGACATACAAATAAATGAAAACATGACTCAGTTCAGTTTTCTTTGGGAATTAACTACTTACTTTGTGTGCAAATTGTGTTAAATGTTAAGGATATAGAAATGAACAAAATTATATCTCCAAGGGACACATAGTCTAGTGGAGAGGTTGGCTAGTAAAAAGAGAGAATGAAATAAAGGATTCCTGGGTGCCAAGGAAAAGCTATTGGATTCTCTCATTCTTCCACATGTAAGAATTTCAAGTAGGAAAAAATCTTCCAATTCTTAGAATTGCATCTTTTGGAGATGGTAAGAAGGAAGTCACTAAGAAATGCTCTCAGATCTAGAATAGAATTGGTCCAGGGAAAAGCAGGCAAAGTGCACTGACAGGGAATAAAGCCCTGATTCATCCAGATAACAGGTGGCACTGCAGTCATCACTGGCATTTTTATACACAGCTCCTCAATGTGGCAGGATAGCCAGAGTGAAAGAGGACAGGACCAACAGATGAAGAACACAACAAAACAAATTCCTCAGAGTAGTGGAAGATAGATGAAGAATTCACATTTATTACATTTCTACTGCCTGGAAAAAAATTAAGTACTAATCAGTAAAGTAAGCAAAGGCACAGAGTTATGCCATCAACACAGAATGTCATAACCTCAACTGGGATTGAGCCAACCAGCACTTCCAGGAATTGTCAGTCTTATATAAGCTAATACATTATTACCCTTGCAATGCAAGTATAGCTAAAATCATGGGTAACATGAAGTTATGTGTGCATCCCCTATTCAAGACATTTGAAAAAAGCACTGGCTTGTTGCATTTTAATAATGTGTTTCTTAATGCTCTTTCTTTAAAAAATTTTCTCCTTTCTCCCAGAACGTACTGGTGCTGGAACTTGTGCAAAGGTTGGGCTGCTGGGCATCCTGGGCATTTCCATCTGTGCAGGCATTCACGTTTAGGATGATCAGCCTAATGGCTTCATCTTTTTGAAGAAATACCCTGTTGGTTTCCACTCAGAAGCCACATTAAATCCTTTCCCAATGCCCCAACTAATTTTGACATTCAGTAGTAAAACATATATGCTATATTTACAGATATCTGTGTGTTTGTTCTTTTTCTAAGCAGCAAAGGGAAATCAAATAATGCTTATGTCAATACATAGAAGGGAAAAAGTTGCCAGGATTTCAAATAAGGTACATAATGTGTGGACATTCTCAGATAGTATAGCTGGGTCACAGGCAGAGTAGTCAGCTTGGTGCCAGTGTCCATTCTGCATCTGCCCACCAGACCAGCTGTCTGTCTGTCTGTCCCAAGACATGAGGGCAGCCTGGGTGGAGCAGGGGCTCAAAGTGGTGGTGACTTTGACCTGGCGAGGAGGAGGGACATGGTATACCATCAAACAACTTGACTGCTCAGGTGAAGGAAACTATCCCTTTGCCTGAGCACCCAGCTTTGAGGGCCGTTCATATGCTTTTTAGGAAATATTTTTTAACTCGCCAAAACAGTAGAACTAAACTTAATAAACACTATTATGATATGTGTTGTCCTGGGGTAAAGATAGTGGGAGGAAGGAACACCTAACATCCAGGAAAAGATGCACCTTACTGAAAGTCTTAACAGGAGTGAAAGCCTAACTAGGAATGCCACGTCAACATATAGCAGGAAAGCAATTTACAAGATTTTAAATAAATTGCACATTATGAGCAAATTCCTAGATCATGTAGCTGGGTCTCATGTAGTTGGATGGAAATTCAGAATAAAGAAGAATTACTTTAACAATAATTTCCACCTGCCATTGATTACTCCTATTCCTAACCATGTGGGTCTACTTTGCAATACCTGTCAATGAATATGTCTCAAGCACTTACCATGCACTCAGCAGTGGGAGAGGTATGTCAGGGGAAGAGGCCCAAGATAAAGCTACCACAGTCAAGAAAGTTATTTTCTTATTAGGGAAATGAAGTTATATTTTTATGAAAACATTTGATAATAACAGTAAAGAGTATATAATAACGTGTCAAATGTATGGTAGAGTGTATTAGCTGGAACCTTGGTGTTTGCAAACGATACAATCCAAATCAGATTTGCTAAGGCCAAGGGGAAGTTTGTTGTCTCATATAATTAACCACGGAGGGAAAGGAATATTCTGGTCTCAGGTAGTTAGAAGTAGGCATGTGAAGGTGGCCAGACACTCTTTTTCCATGTCCCCATTCTCCTCCTCTGTGCATGTCAGCCTCAGTATCTGATGCTGGTTTTTTCAAGGATAGAACCAACACCACTGTCAACTTAGTTTCCCATCTTCCCATCAGAGAGAAATGGACTCCTCTTGGTTCTAATTTCAAATTACTTTTAATTTAAAAATCTCTGGAGCTGACCCTAATTGTCTCACAAGCGGTGCAATCCTGTGGCCAACACTGGAGCAGGTGGGAAGGTGGGATGCAGGAAGAGGTGTTATGACTGGCCACCTCCTCTGGAATCTACTACTTAAAGATGTGTTATCCTCATTCAATTTTATAATAGCGTTCCCATGTTTAAAGGTAGAACTTGTGAGTTCTGCTTTCTCCTGACTCTGCTCTGTCTACGTCAGTTGTCATGTTGAATACCTGTTAGGAGCCTCAGGTGGAGGGTACCAGGCTCATGCTTAAAAGGAACGTGTCCACATGGCAGCTACAAGGAAGCTAGAGCTCCATTATCTTTTCTTCATAATTAGCCCCTTCTTAAAGGCTGAGGAAAGTAGATATCAACTGTGTTAACTTACTGGATGCTCAAGCTATAGACTCTCTCTGGGCTACCAAGGAGGAGGAACAAGACTGGACCGAATGTAACAAAGCATCCAGGATGCTAGAAAAGCTGGTTGGGCTACACAAGCTGGCCTGAGAGAGCAGCCTGACCCAGGACAGCAGTGTGCAAAGGAGCTTTTGCAGGAAGCTTGGAGTTCTTATTTCCTATATGGTTTTGTTCCTCACCACAAATGACGTGTCACAGGTCCCACACGCTCATCTGAGATAGAGCTAAATACAATTTGTTCATCCAGAACAAAGTGACCCAAAGAAGGCAGAAACTAATGAGGATATGACCTTTGAAAGAAATGCTCACTCGCCTATTCTGAATCAGAGTTTCTAATGTTCTATGGCAAAACAGTCCACTGATAACCCAATCCCCATTCCCCGTCTCCCTCTTTCCTGCTAACAGAGCCCCAATTTGTTTAAGTAGCAGCTAAAGACTCCTTAATTTTAGGGAATATATTTCTTTATTTCCAGAGAATTAATCACAATTGCTCTGAATTAGTAGTTTCCGAGTGGGGTGTGATTTTCCTTCCCTCCCCTGGAGATATTTGATGATGTTGGAGATATTTACGGTTGTCTTAAGTGGAGGGTATGCTGCTGGGATCTACTGGGTGGACACCAGAGATGTTGCTAAACATCCTATGATGCACAAGACAGATGCCCACAACAAAGAATGTTCTGGCCCCACATGTCAATAGTGCCATGCTGAGAAAGGCTGGGCTAAATCAGTCTTGTTTTTCTTAAGAAAATAAGGCCATGTCATTAATTAGCCTGTGATCGGTCTGTGAGTGGCCATAGGCCTGAGTTCCTGTCAATGAGTTGTAGGTGGAAGTTTGCTCAGTGGGGTGTCCAGGGAAGCCTTTTCTTTCCTGATAAAGAGGGAGGGACTCAGCTGGCATGCAACTGTGCCCTTTGCCCTCTCCTATTTCCTTCTTTTGATAAGGATATGAGATTGATGTTAGGAGACACATGAGCCATTTTGGGATCATGAGGTAACAATCCTAGAGAGGAAAGGTTCAGGAAAGAAAGAAAGGGCTAGAATGTGTGTCTGATTGTCTCATTCCAAAGCTGCACCAGCTGAGATGGTCTTTCTTTAGACTCATGTGATCTGGATCAATCTCTTTCTGTACAGGTCACTGTGACTGAGTTCTCTTTATTCACAGTGGAAGGCGTTCCTTACAGGTGCGCCTGAAAGAGGCTGGAGTTTGTCCCATGAGTACACATACCCTAGGAATGGGCCCACCCCGGCACTAGTGCTTCCCAAACCCCAGGCCCACCACATTCCTGTACTCCTGCTGCAGAAACCCAGTACAATGGGCTGCTCATAGGATGACTGAGCAGTGACTGTCACTTGAAACCCACTATCCCACCCTGCCTGGCCTCCTGTTTCTTCTGTCAGTCCAGATGGCATCCCCGGTGCTCCCCAGCTCTTGGGGAGATGTCTGAGGTTGCAGCAATTCTGATGCAAGGGGCTCAGAACACATTCAGGAACTGAGTCAAGTGCTTCTTGGGGTTTTGGGGTCTAGGTCTACTCCACGTTAAAGTGGCAAGCCCATTTCCTCAGCTTTTAATCACTAAGGAAGCAGCATGGGGCCCTCCTGCTCATGCAGAAGCATGTGACCTTGGGGAAGGGACACCCACAGAATTCACCCCTCCCTGCCTCTAATGATACAACCCACTCCTTAACCTTCCTCTGAAAGGTTACTTTTGCCATACGCATAAAGGCATGGACTTAGGGTCACAATGCCTGGCTAATGGCCAACCATCTCATCTTCTTGCTCATAAACTTGGTAGCTTCACTTTTCTCTTGTTTGACCCAAACTGATCACAACAATAGGGAGAATCTAGGGGTACCTGCCAGCCCCTTACAGTCTGAAGCCAGCCCCGACCTCGAGTCCTGCTAGGGTGTGTTTTTATTTTTGCTGAGAGCTCCTCAGCGTATTCCATTATTATCCCTCTCCATGCCCTTGGGGCTGAGGGGTGGGGTGGGGAAGGGGTATTGCCTGGGAGTTGCATGAAAGAACTTTCTGGGGCATTGGGAATGTGCTACATGTTCATCTGGGTGATGGCTACATTGGGTATATATATGTAAAAATTCATTCAGCTGTGCACTTAAAATCTGCACTTCAGTGTGTATTATACCTCAATAAAAATGTTAGTACATTTGTAAAATTTAAAACACAACCGAATAAGAAGAAGGTCCATGCAAGTGGTCATGGTTGGAGCCCACATTAGCACCCAAAGGCTCGTGCTTCAGTTGCCTGGTGCTGTGGTCCTCCTTCGGCACTAAGGAGGGTGCAGCCAGCAGACAGCTCCAGCTCCACTTATGTGGATGGCTGGGACACTGCCTGTGTGACACTTGACATGGCCCCATGGAGATGCTCCGTGGAATAGCTGCCGACACCCCGGTCAAGCTATGGGGATGGGCTTTCCACCATAGGCAGGAAGTACATTCCAAGCAGGATACAGGGCACCACTCCTATCACTTGGGAAGGAAACTAAGAGCTTAGAGTGGGCAGAAGGTCAGAGAATCAACATAGTGGGCAGCTGCTACCAGGGCCTAGTGAGCCGAGTCGCCCAGACCCACAGACCCAAGCTTGGGGCCAGAGGCTCTACCCCAGGCTGCAGGAAAGCAGGAGTGGCAGGGAGAGTTGGAAGTGACACTGTGTGGGGTGGAAAGGGTCAGGAAGGGAGCAAGATGTTCCCCCTAAAGGGACGTCTGTTAATGGAGTGTCACTCTCTAAATAAGGAGGCCAGGAAATTTGACCTCTGCCTGGATCTCCTCTCACCGGAAAGGATTCTTGGGCAAGGGTGGAATTTTTGAAGGAATCTCAGGAATTAGTGAGGGAGAGTTTTGTGTGGGTCCCAACTGGGGTTTAGACATTACTTAAAGACTTCTGGGTAATCTTCCAAGTGCATATTTGCAGAAGGACTAAGAACTCTGCGAGAGGAGGTCTTCTGCTGAGGAAAGAGGGGGCTGGGACACAATCTTAACCCAGTAACAAGCCCCAGAGGGCAGGAACAACTCAGACCACATTGTGATACCTCGTGCTCAAATTTGTCCCTGTCCAGTCCCCCGTGGACTCCTGTTCCAGACCCAGGGTGGTGGGTGCGGACTTTGAGTAAAAACAACCAAAGTCACAGCAGAGAAAAGCCTTTCTTTCCCCACTGTTTCTCTAAGAAACCAAGGCATACATTGCAGGGCATATGTAAACAATTGAGACTCCACAAGGTGGGGAGAACCACTACTAATTCTGCACTGGGTCCAGAGGGTTTGTGATCGTCAGGCCCCCAGGGGGTCCCTGATCAGTGGCAGAGATGACAGTGTCTGCCCAAAATACAGCGCTCAGCCGAGGACAGCAGTGGTGGAGACGGCTCAGCTGGGGGCTGGGGGATGTGGGTTCCTGGCCCCTTTTCCCTTTTCCTGGCAGTACTGGAGATGTCAGCCTGTGTCAATGGCAGGGCCTGCCCCGAGAGAGGAAGACAAGAAAATAGAAGATTTCCCTGCTCGGAAGGTCACTGGGCTAATTCTTAGCCACTTTTAGGCATTCCTAGAGAGACTCAAAAATTATTACCATGGATTTCACAAGAAGCTTCAGTTCTTCAGGTACAGGTAGAGGACACAGTCTTAGTGTTCACATGACCTATTTTAAACAGAAAGCTGGCGGACTTGGTAGACATGGTATACATTTGGGTCAGGGACACTGGTTTGAGATTCAAATATGGTAAATTTCATTGAGTGCTGAATTAGATGAACTCTAAGGATAACTGTTAACAATGGTCCTCAGTAGGGTGGTAAAATCTTGAATGATTTTTTTGCCCTCATCACCCCAACTCCCAAAGGACCCAAATCCTGGTGCAGGTATGGAAGTTTCTATGCAAGGACCCAACTCTATCTTGATGAGTCCTCTAGGTCTGGAGGACTGTGCTGGCTCCTTCTCAGGGCAGAGCTGTCACAGCCCAGTCAGTGACAGCCAAGTGTGACGATGCAGACCTGGAGCAGCAGGCCTTGCACCTAGACTTTCTGGGAGGAAACCGTCCCAGCTGGCGGAGCTCAGATCTGGAGGGGCAGATGGTGACAGACGGAGGCAAGCACGGTGGGCAGGTGGGGGGGTCTGCCTCCTGGAAGTAACAGTGATGTTACAGTGATTGGATGGGGTCTGGGGGTGATGGGGGAATCAGGAGCAGCTGAAGCGCAGAAGCCCAACGAGGGGGAGACTGGCAAGAGAGTGGTTAGTAGGCCCCAGGACCGGCCCTGCAACATCTCAGAGGGCTCAGGAGCAGGGATCCCACGGCAGAGACTCAGGCATGTGCGACAGGATGGGGATTGGTTCCCAGAGCTAGAGTCTGAGTGGAGGCTGGGTGTCAGGGACAAGGTGGAGAGAGGCCGGGGGTGGACTGGCTTCGTTGACCTTGGTACGTGGCATCTAATGCTTCCACCGAGAATGTGGTTGTGTACCTGTCTTCACTTGCCTTATCCTCAACAAGCCACATATGACCAATCCATAGGTTCAGAGCCTCTGGCCTGCCCAGCCACACCCTGTGTCTGCCCAGGTAAGGTTTCAGTGTGACCTTTCCTATGCAATTGCCCTTCCCCGCTGGCTGTAGGCAGCCACACCGCCCCACTGCTCCAGGCCCTCGGCAGAACGGGCTGAGCAGCACCCTCATTGCCCAGACCCCTCTTGCCGTGCACAATCACTACACAACAACCCCACCCAGGCCCACCCCATTTTAAAGTGCTCCATCCTCCAGCACAAGCTTCTGTGGACATCTGTGACTGAATACTCCTTCCCTGTTTATTTCTGTTCCTGCGGTAAGGGGAGCCAGGGCTGTTCCATGTGGTTTGGGTGGGCCTGGCTCCCAGCTGCAGGAACCGACAATTAATGAGCAAGTGCTGAGAATCCAGGTCGCTTATTAATTTTTAATGGGGAGACATGCCTGGGGGTTACCACTAAGGGCTTTAAACCGGTTCCAAAGGGAGGTTCATGTGGATCTCCACAGCTGGGACACCAGGAGGAATAGGAGTCCTTAGAAGCTCAGCGCCAATTTTCAGGTCACAGAGATGTGGCCTCAGACCTGAGAAGGGTAAGCCTGTGCTGTGGCTAGTGTCATTGTTTAGTTTTGATTGATTGATTGCTTTTTTTGGACAAAATTCTCAAGGGATTCTTCAAGGGACACCCTAGAGAGAAGCCCTTAGGGATAAGACAACCTGAGAGAGGCGCCTCGTCCTTCACACCACGCTGGTGTGGAAGGTCCTCGGCTGCGTGAGGCTGGGGATGCCAAGAGGACAGTGCACGTGGGGCGAGCTTGTCTGCTGGACCAGTGAGGCAAGAAGCTTTATTGTTCAGACCCGGAGGGAGAAGGTGTATCGACTCTTCCAGATTGCAGAGCTGGGTGTTGGGTCGAAAGGCAGAAGAAGGTAGGGGACTGAAAAGGGCAGCTCCCCGCAGGCAGAGGGAGGGCCAGGTTCTAGCGCCGGCCCCAGGCCAGATGGGTCCACATTCCACCTGGCCAACCTGGAGGTTCAGAACCTGTGGATCTCGCCACAGATGGACAGTCCCATAAAGGAGACAAGTTGGGCTTCAAAACAAGAATCAGGGTCAATTGCCAGGGCAGTACCTTTAAAAAGGAACGAAAGCATTTTACAAAAAAGAGATCACCCCAAAGTAGAATGGATGTATTAGTATTATGAGCTGCATCTAAACCAGAGGTGGTGCTCCAGGATAGCTCTACTAGGAAGAGACCATGCGACTAAAATGGAAGATCCCACCCCACTCTGCAATAACTGGCCCCACACCTCCTCTTCCTATTTCTTTTGCTGACCCCTGACCATCCTCCTTAATTCTCTAGCTGCTCAAGTTCTCCCTGTTTTCCTGCTGTAGCCTCTCATTATGAAGAAGCCTTGCTCATTGGGCTAACTTATACTAAGATGTAAGTGACTGGCAGTAGCCTATTGGGAAGGGTTTCTAACTATATCTGGACTAGCAGGCAGATGGTGACATCTTTTCTGGTAGCTTTCCAAGCTGGTCACCACTGTCACTCACCACATCTCCAGTGGTTGTTCCTTTTCCAGTGGGGTCTCTAATTGTTAGGGTCTTGCCTTCCAACCTTTGGCAGCTTGAGAAAGGGGAGGACTGAGGACGCCAAAACCATGGGCCTCTGATGGAGGATGCTGGGCACCATGTTGCTTGGGCAGGGAGATTTGTGTCAGGCAAGGGTGTCCAGCAACCGTCAAATCCCACTGATGAGATGACTGACTTTGGCCTTCTGATCAAGCTAAGTCAACTCCGCTCCTCATTCTCAATGAGCCCTGGTGCCAGGAAATTATTTCTGCTACTGAGGGGCGTATATCCTCTGCCACATTATTTCTATACCCAGTAACAAAGAAATAGAATAAACCCAACAACTGTCATTAAAATTTGCCAGTGACCTAAAATTCATACCATAGCTTTTGAGTCACACATGGTCTTGGATCTCTAGTTACATTGTTAACACACCTTCTTTCTGCTGCTGGGCAAAGTAGGTGGGGACGTCTCTGCACACGTCCTTGATGGGCATTCCATACTGGGCTAAGTTCTTGACGCGGCTGGGTACAATAACGTAGGTCAGGCCGTGGGTGGGTGGATAAGGCTTGAAATCCTGGAAGGGGTGGTGCATCACAATGGTAAGACAGCACATATGGATTCCTGGGGCCCTGGCCCACAGGTACAATTGACAAAAATAGCTCTGAACCCAACCTTCCCTTGAGTTCGTTCTCTAACAGCAATGTCCTACTGGCCACAAGGTGGCGACATTAATCCAGAAAAACTGGATGCCTGTGTGTAAGGGTGGCACTTCTGTCTGTTCTTTTCACCCTTTTTAACTTCACAACTTGTCCACCCTTCGGTGCTGTCTCATCTCTAATAAGAATACAGAATAGTTTAAAAATTATGTGTTGCATTTATATTATTGTTTTTACTTGTTAAATCATAAGGGTGAAACAGAGTCTTCTCTCTTTTAAAGAATGGTTAAGTTGCTTTATTTTTATGTGACCTAAAGGATATTTTTTCCCCCCAAGAGTCAGCAAATCCTCTTGCCATGGACATCAGTGTTGCCCAAATGTCCTGTGCAGGATACATAAGCAAACGACAGCATATTTCAACAACTTGCCAAGGATTTTCTGCTCTGCTGGTTTTTAACTGATTAGACTACCCTTGTCATTTCAGAGGAGGGGAAGAGGACTTCAGCAGTCCTGGGCTTATTTGCAACCAAAGATAATACATGTGGATGTGTTTGGGGAGTGAGCAGGGGAGGAGAGAAGGTGGGGGTATGTGAATCCTCTATTAATTCACTCTAATATTCATATTCCACAATTTATATTTACAAACATGTAGCTCAAATCCTTCTGGAATACATCTCAATGAAGTCATTGCATGGAATTTTTATTGATTTAATCATGTTTTGACCTGAATGGGCCATTGGCTGGACCTGGAGTCCTTTATGTGATGGTGGGTTCAATGGCTTTCAAAACAAGCAGGACCTAAGTCTCGCTGTGTGCACAGCCTTGTTCTAGGAGGTTGGATGCAGAGTTGAAAAACACCAAGCTAGGAGGGAACCAGAGTGAGTGGTCTCACTTACCTGCTTTTCCAGGGCCTTGCTCATGTCATCCAAACTTGGGAAGATTACTTGATCCATCTTGGCCAGGACACAGGCCCTCTTGCTAAACAACTTGGCCACTAAGAGGGACTTAAAGTGACATAGCAGAAACATGAAATTCATTTGGTCACAACATGAATGGACATTTACTCTCCATCAGGTCCTGGCACACAGCTGTGCTTCTGGCTGTGCTGTAGAGCACCCCAGGGGAGAGCTGTCCTGGGCACCAGAGCCAAGGTCAGCATCAGGACTAGCAACACATGCAGAGCCCTGCTGCTTCTGAGGGCCCCATGTCTCTGTCCCCAGCTGCTGATGAGGGTAGCAATCCTCCAGGGCATTCTGCACACCAATACTGGGCATGTGGGACAAGAGGGGTAGGGAGTTAGATCTGATAATAAGGCTGACTTTCAGGTCCTGCTCCGCCACTTAGCAGCCATTGTGATCCTCAGTGGGCTCCATGATCCTCGGCTTCCTCATCTGTAAAGCAGGAATAATAATGGCCCTCTCCAGTGGGTTGTCCTGAAGATAAGAGGAAGATTTGAGATACCAACTGCTGTGAGAGCCTGTGAGAGCACTGTGCAAGTTACAGAGTGCTCTCTGAACGGGCAGGGTTGTCAGGAGCCTTGGGTCAGATTCTAGCCCTGGGTCTGCCACTGACCACCCTCTCCATGGGGCCCTGGGCCTGTCACTGGGCCTCTCTCCTGGCTTGCATTAGAGCAGTGGTTCTGCAGCTGTGTTTGACTGAGCCCAAGGGTCACCTGCATCCCTCTCATCCAGCCAGAGTAGTTCTGACTACTGACTACTTCTGTTCCACACTGGGAACTACTGTGGAAAATTTTGTTTGCAGAAAAGTTTCCATGGCATAAAATAGAGTTGGAAATCACGGGACTGTGTAGACTGTGTGCTCTGTAGTAGGATTCTGGGGACGTCTCAGAAGCAAGTTAGGTGGAGAGCAAGGGAGGTGGTCAGGGAGGGGAGTGTGCCAGGTGCAATGGGAGCAGAGGGAAAGTCTGCATCTCAGGTGTCCGGCCTGAGATATCCAGTGTGGCTGGAGAGACTGCCATGGAGGCGGGTGGGAGACGGGCGGACAGCAGAGGGCGTTCATGGCCGGAGCTGGGATTGTGGGCTTCGTGTCAGGCAAGGGTGTGACTTCTTCTTCTAAGTGAAGAAGTCACTTCACTTAATCCTCCAGAGTCCTGTCAGGTAGGCAAGGCAGCTATTGATGTTGTTTTGCAGAAAAGGAAACTGAGGCCAGCAAAGGCTGATGGTATTCCATAGTTAGGGTGCTTTTCCATTGGAGAGCTGGGCCAAGGACCCATGTGGTCCCTTCCTGATCTTGCTGCCAGATCTTACTACTGAAAGAGATGGGCAAGTTGTAGCCAGATTTCTAAAGACAAAAACGCATCATTCTTCTTTGGAAATTAACACTAAAACACAAAATAACTCCTAGTGTGCATACCTGTTACAAGAAATGGGGGCTCTTTAAATGGCCTTCTTGGTTCAGAGGTCTTTGGTGGCCATGTGAAACCAACACCTTGCAGGAACACAGGGAACACAGGAACACTGGAGCCCTGTGGACCAGCCAAGCCTCCTCCTACATTTTGGGCTTGGAAAGAAGCCCCCGCAACTGCAGGAAGCTGGTCTCTTACCCAAAGACATGCATTCCCACGGAGGGCCTAAACTAAAGAGGGCAAATGCAGGCAGTGTCCTCTTTTCTCTAGAAAAGATGAAGCTACATTTTGGGCCAGACAAGGCTTTCTTTGGCATTGTAAAGAAGGTGTTTCACATCTTACTTTCTCGTAGTCCAAGATTCCATACCATTCGCTCAAAACATTGTTGTCTCGTAGGCTGACTATACCTCGAGAGGCATCGACATGTATGCTCTGAGTCCCAGCAGATCCCTCCAGAGGGTGGCTGTCACTGAGGCGCTGGTGAAAGCAACGGTGAGAAGAGTTGACATTTGCCCACACCTTGCAGGTTTAAGGGGTATGCACAAGAAATGTGAGGAGGTTACCTTTCATTAGCACCTTTTAAAACACTTCTGCTAAAGAAGAGCTAGACAGATTGGACCTTTTTCACTCTCACTCACCATCAGGGCCAGAGATAGATTCAGGAAGAAGATCGCAAGGATGGAAGATGAGACCTGAAATGGAAACGAATATCAACGCACTTCTTAGCTTCAAATGAGCTCAGAGTCCACAGCCCAAAGCCCTGCTGGGACTGGAGGCTTCTTTAGATGATCTACAACCGTCACCATCTCTCATGCCCTTGGAGCCCCGATGTGTATCAGGAGACTGTTGCTCAGCGTGGTTGCTATGGGATGTGCTGGTCAGTTGGAAGGCAAAGCTTTATGGCTCACTTAGGAATACTGTTTCTGTCACTCTACATCTATTGTCAACCACCAGGCTGAACATTAGGCAACCTGACCAACCACTTGATCTGCACATGGGGAAGAACCACGCTAGGCCACACTGTAAAATAAGTGATAATTCCGGTTCTCAGTGTTCTTCTTCTGCTCTTTCCTCTCCCTCCCAACCACCGCCCCCCCTAGAAACTGATATCCTCCTGATTTCCTTTCTTCTAGATCCTCCCACTTTGCTTGAGAATAAAAGACCATGCACTGCTTATTTACACCTTATTTTGAAATAGACTGTGGTTAAATGTGACTAGTGCCTGACATATTTGCAGTTAATTATTTCCTCTCTGTGTGGCCTGCCTTGCCTATTGAGGGAATTCCAGGCATCAGAGAGTAAGTGAAAGAGAATTGGTGGGAGCCGTAACAGACCAGGTGAGGAGCACAGCAATGAACCTCTCCTACACCCCACAGCTCATTGCCTGCTCCACTGAGGGATCGCCCTGCTCGAGTGCATTCAAACACAAGCTGGGATTGACAGGAGCTCCTTTTCTCCCTCATCCCACAATATCCCAGGTAGCATCCTATATGCAATGACAGCAATAAAAGGTGAGATACATCTTCAAAGGAAAAGAAAACAGCTACTCCATGAACACTAATCATAGTGAGGTAAGGCTAGTTGATGAGATACATAAGATGCAGAGAACTAAAGTTGGTGCCACATATTAAATATATCTGAAATTTTCCTTCACTGGAAATTTGTAAATGAGACAAATCTAGGAAGAGAGGACCCAAAAATAATGAATATCTACCTAACTCCCAAAGCTTCTCGATCTTTAAGAAATCAGTTACTAGTTCCTTTGGGGAAGACCTGTCAATCAGATGTTCCAGAACGGAGACCTATCAATACAGAGGTTATGTGCCAAATTAATATTTGAAAATTCTATTTGGACTTAATTTGAAGAGTCCTTGGCTGGGGTGTGGGGGTAGGGAAGAATGAGTCCCTGGCTATTTTGGCTCTGAGAACATAATCATCTACATTTAAAAATAGAAAATATACTTACAGGGCATTTCATGTTGTCTCTCTCTCTCTCTCACACCCCATGCAACTGCATGCATAGTAGAATTTTCTATGTCTCATTTGTTTTCTAAATCTGGTTTATATAGTCCTAAACCTTTCAATTATTGCCATGTTAAAAAACTCTGGGATAGTTAACCATGATCTGGATACCATTCAGGGGGAAAAGGGCAAGTTTATGTAATCACAGTTATCACTTTTCTTTAACTCTGAGGGAGTGTTTTCCCTTTACCCCGATACCGCCACTGGCTCCAAGGCAAACATGGCTGTGAACAAGTCTTTGTGGGCTGGCACGCCCATGACCTCAATAACTAAGGTGAGGATTGCAAACAGTAGATCCCACAAAATGATCCTGATACAAAATCAATGAACTCACTGTTTCTGCTTCCCCATTCCTGGGAAGTTCTGTACTAACAGTGGGGGCGGTTGAGAAAAGACTTATGAAACCGAAAGGGACAGAATGAATGGCACGATTAGATTGATGGAAAAGCAATCCGGTCCAGCTCTTCACGTAAACCCCAAATCACATGGCTGGCCCTGCACTGCTCTCTGCACACCCACCTCGTTTCACCTCTTCAAACATCCACTTCTGGTTGACTTTCCTGATGCTCCGATATTTTGCCCCCACTCTGTGGTTTGTCTCTTCCTCCCAGCTGTCATTTCAGGGTGCTCTTTTCCATAAAAGACCCTTTGGCTGGCCCTGGAACCCCTGAGACACAGGGAATTGTTGCCTTTCTATGATGAGTCAAGCACCAATTCAGGCCTTTTCATGCATTATCTTATTTTTTCTCAAGCTCTGACTGGTGGTGGCCCAGCTACCTGGATCAAATTCCAGAAGGCTGGGACAGACAGATACTATTTTCCGAAAGAAGATGAAGTAGGTGGGTGAGCTTGGGCACCAGAGAGATGCGAGGAGGGCAGACAGGCAGCTCAGTCCTTGCGGTGCTTAATGAAAATGAGCCACGGGAACATCAAGTGGTTGGACTTTGGGGACTATTTGGTCACCCAGGGCTCAGATAATATCATCTCTAATTTTCTCAGAACTTCAAAAACACCATGCACAGATCATGAACTCAATAGTTATTGAATGAATAAGAAAATGGATTAAAAGGATGACTTTCAGAGACTAACAAAATGGTAGGCTTTGTCTCTAGGTAGGTGGAGGCAATAAGGAATAAATACAAGTTAAACTCTTTATTTTTAAGCGCAGGGAGTTTTGCGAGAAGCTGTACAGAGCCATTAAATTTGCAAGTCAGAAGGTGTCTTAAAATGTAGTGCGAATCCTCTAATGAAAACCTTGCAGAAATCACCAGGAGAGAAACAGGAAGGATTGTGAGTTGCAGAAAATCAAAAGGAAGTATAATTTCTTATGTATGTATAAATACATACATATATATATATATAAAATGCACTGTAAAATTTACACATCACCTTTATAGTCATGAATTCATTTATTTCTTATTACCAACCCTGTGGGTTAGGAGGAACAGTGATTGTTAACCCATTTTACAGATGAGGACATGCAATCCATAGACTAACTCTGCACTAACCAAGTTCAACTCCTACTTCAGCACTAACCAGATATTTCAGTGTAGAGTTAAAATTTAAACTCAAGTCTGTGGACTTCAAAGGCTCTAATTATATGAAATTTTCCCCTAAAATGAGCTGCCTTTTGGGACTTGTTAACATCAAGCTAAAAGGGCCCTGAAGAACAAATGTCCCTGTCTATAGTCAGGTAACTATGCCGAGCAGCTAATTCTGTTGGAGCCTCTCCATGTAAATGGAGACCGGGAATCATTCAAGCCCCAGCCACTCCTCTTGCCTCAAGTCCAAGTGCAAGCAGCGAAGGAACCAAAAGTAAAGGCATCTGTGTCATATAGGGAGAACCAGCAGAGGATCCCAAATGAGTTGCTGATCATGGAAGTGTCTGGAAAAAAAGGGAGTGCTCAGATATGAATCCAAACAAAAGATCTGGAATCTGAGAGAGAAATGGAGACCAGGGCTCAAGCAGTCAGAAAACCATGATGAGGTGGACAACCTCTGTCACCCCAAGGTCCCTGCTTGTCCAGCATCTGTTGTGAGAGGGGTATGTATGACTGGAGGACAGTCATCCAACTTTCCGCCCTCAAATGTCCTCCTGCAGGACCAGCCTCTGGTGTCACGGTCTTCAGTTTATCGGGGTCACTGGTGAGTAATGGCATCATGTTGGAATGGCTTCATGATAAAATGCCTTATATAAATGAGGCTATTATTAATATTAAAAGAAGTTATTATAATGGGATTTGAATTCTTGTTCCAATATTGGTAAGTTTGCTAATAAATAATGATTCAGCCACATACTCAAATCCACATTTAGTTCTGCAAAGACCAATAGCCATGTGCAAAAAGGAAGAATCGATATATTCAAATCATGGAGTATTACTAAAGAATGAGCTTGGGCCAACGGCAAGTTTGGACAGCACCTCTTTTTTTGCCCTACGCACTCTTCTCTCCCTTCGATCTATTGCGCAAACTCTTCCAGTCCTACCACTTTGCTTCTCAAAAGTCCTCCAAAAACTACCATGATCTGACCCCCACTAACCTTTGCCTCCCTGCCTTCCACTTTTTTTCCAGTCTAACCCAGATGCTACCAAAGCTGGTTCTTCACTCTTCCCCACATATAGCCTCTGCCTTCCCAATTGTATTTCTTGGTTCACACCTGGAGACTCCTACCTTGCTTCTTCCTCCTGTCCCTTCTTCAAGCCCAACTTGGCAGTGCCTCTCATTTTCCATCCTTCTTTCATTCCCAGCCAAATATGATTTCTTCTTTGGAAATATCATAGCACTCTGCTTGTCCCTTACTTTGGCTATTTATATTCTTTGTTGTGATATCTATTCATATAGTTGTCTGACCAGGCCATTAAATGCCCATTTATGTCACTTGCCTATAAATTCTGTAAGATTAGAAGCTTTGTTTTATTCTCTGCTGTAACTCTAATGTCTAATATTTAGAACAGTACCTGACAGTAGGTACTCAAAAATATCTATGTTACATGAATCAATGAAAGGATTGGACATATAGTATATTATTCATCTCTGAATCTCCTGGAGTACTTAGCAGTGCCTGGTGTATAATCAGTGCACAGTAAATATTTGTTGAATTTAATGGCAAGTAATGGAATCAAGTATTGAATGACTATGTGAATGAGAAAGACAATTAAAATCTGAATAGCATAGCATGTACAAGGAAATATAGCCCTCTTTATAAACTCTAATTATAGTTCAGCTATAAGATTAGCAGAGAGACATCATTAATATTTTTGTTCCTGGATTTGAGGGTAGGGGGTGAAAAAAAAGGAAAATGAAAACTAGGCTTCTGCAAAGTTGTTTGCCCTTTATCTTGTATCCTGGAACCTTTGGCAAGAGCGAGATTCCTTTGCACGGATCCCTTGTCCTGCTTGGTGTTTGTTAAACATGCTTTGATTTTCTCCTTAAATTACTTACTTCCTCATCCTGGTTTTACATTTTCTAGTTTCATCCTGCAATGCAGCCTCGTATATTCACCCCTGTAATGGTACTGGTATTTCACTAGTATTTCCACTTTTGCAGAATTCAGTGGGCATCACAACTGAGAAATAATTATTTTTTAATTAGCAAAGCTTTATCCATGCAAACCTATATACTTGTATTTCCATGTACTTGCATTTCTTCCCTAACCCCTAAGCAAATGACAAATATAAATCAATAACTCAATCATGTCATTATGGCCCACAAACTGTCCTTCTGACATTCTTGTTTTGTTTGGTTGGATTGTATTTTATTACTTCTTTCCACAGAGTCTGTTACACAAGAAGCCTGGCCTTCTCCATACATGTGCCATGTGTTCTCTACCCCTTATTCAATCGCCATTACATTCATTTGTTTTCTGTGGCTGTTTTCAACCTACTTCCCACCTCTTCTACCTTTTGGCTTTCTCCTCTCTCATCCCCGTCCACCACCTGCATTCCTACAGATTCCTGCACACATTCAGGAACCCTGACCCCACTGTGCTCCTGTTCTCTCTTCCTTTTCTGGTTCAGTTTCCCTGGATGTTCTCTCTATGCTTTCTTTTGTCCTTCCTGGACCTCAGAAGCAGGGAAACTACTTCTCCAAAGCAGGCATCTCTGAGCAGGCACAATCTTCTAGCATGCATTGTCTTGCTGCATTTCATATCTGCCCTGAGATACTTATTTCATCTCTATGTCCACCTAGCTTCCAATTGCTTGATTTACCCCACTTCTTTCTGAAGCTCATTCCAGGTAAATTGGCATCCAGGGTTCTCAATGCACCCGGTCTTGTTAGGCAGCTGACATGTCTTTTACAAAGCTGAGTGGTCTTATTACTAAACTTTTTAATTCAAGTAAAAACTTCCAATGACCTGATCATTTTTTCTCTCCAAATGAGAAGTGATCAGCATTTGGATCCTTTGTTTCCATGGGTGCAGCCACATAGTGTCACACCCAAGTCAAGATTTTGGTAAGATTTTATTGATCTGGCTAACTTTCAGGAATGTACTGATCAGCAGTCTGATGGAGATGGAATCTTGGAAGATCTGACTCACGAGATGATACAACCTTGTCTGTCGTCCTGTTGGAGTAACTTCTGGGCTCTGAGAGTGATAACCTTAACAAAGCTGCCATTTCAGAGAAGGGAGGGAAGGGCCCCTGGGCTTGGGCAGTAGGGCAGGTCTCGGAGCCATCAGGGAAGTTGGGCGCTGGCATGCAGTAACCCATGAAAGGAAACTGGGAGGCAAGACGAAGAGGCAGGACACTCTTCCCTGGTTCCCTTACAACATCCCCATTGTGCTATTGCGAGTTAGGTGTCTTGTTATCAGGGATCAATACTCCAATTACTTAAGAGAGTTTTGACTGAAAGAAATTTGAGTTTCCAGGAAATTGTTGAAGGTACAGTTTTTCATCATAACTTATGTATATGAAGCCACTTGTGCACATACTCAGGCATGATCTATACAGTTTCCCCCATGTATACTATTCACATGCAATGTTTCCCCCACTTTCCAAGGTTGCCTTCTGTTCTCCATTTTAGGTGGTCAAGTTCAGGCTAAGTGGGTGATGTATTACCCCATTAATATCCCTATTTAATGGAGAAAGGAATGTGGTAACCACCCTTCCAGATGACTCCCAACGATCCTTGCTTCCTGGAATTCATGTTCTTGCATAGGTCCTGCCCACACGAAATAGGGCTGACCTGTGCCACCAATGGGATATTGTGGAAATAACGGTGTGAGACTTTCTAGGCTAGTTCATAGCAGACATTGCAACTTTTGCCTTGTACTCTCATGGATCACTCACTCTGGGGGAGCCAGTTGCCATGTTGTGAGACACTCAAGCAGCCTCACAGAGAGGTCTATGTAGCAAGAAACAGGCTTCCTGTCAACAGCTGTGTGAGGAGCTCTTTTGGAAGCAGATCTTCCAGCCCCAGTCAAGCCCTCAGATGACTGCAGCTCTGAACAACATCTTTTTTTTTCTTGTTTCTCTTTGTATGAATTTAAGGCATGCAAGTGCAGTTTTGTTACATGGATATATTATGTAGTGGTGAAGTCTGGGCTGTTAATGTAACCTGAATAATGTACATTGTACTCATTAAGTAATTCCTCATCTCTAGTCTCCCTTCCACCCTCCCACTTTTCTAAGTTTCCAGTGTCTATTATTCCACACTCTGTGTCCATGTGTACACATTATTTAGCTCCCATTTATAAGTGAGAACATGCAATATTTGACTTTCTGTTTCTGAGTTATTTCACTTAAGGTAATGGCCTCTAGTTCCATCCATGCTGCTGCAAAAGACATGATTTCCTTCTTTTTCATGGCTAAATAGCATTCCATTTTAGGTACATGTTTGCGTGTATATATACATGTCACATTTTCTTTATCCAATCATCCGTTGATGGACACTTAGGTTGATTCCGTATCTTTGCTGTAGCGAATAGTGCTGCAATAAACATGAGTGTAGATGTCTTTTGGATATAATGATTATTTTCCTTTGGGTATATACCCAGTAGTGTGATTGCTGGATCAAATAGTAGTTCTATTTCTAGGTCTTTGAGCAATCTTCATACTGTTTTCCATGGAGGTTGCATTAATTTATATTCCCACCAACAGTGTATAAAAGATTCCTTTTCTCTGCACCCTAACCTATATCCGTTATTTTTTGACTTTTAAATAGTAGTTATTCTGGCTGTTGTGAGATGATATCTCATTGTGATTTTAATTTGCATTTCTGTGATGATTAGTGATGTTGAGCATTTTTTTTATATGCTGTATGCAGAAGAATGAAATTGGACACCATATAAAAATCAACTCAAGATGGATTAAAGATTTAAATGTAATACCCCAAAATATAAAACTACCATAATAAAACCTGGGAAAAACTCTTCTGGACATTGGTCTAAGCAGAGAATTCATGACTAAGACCTCAAAAACACAAGCAACAAAACCAAAAATAAACAAATGGGATTCTTACACAGAACATATGGAAAGCCTCCTAACAGGTGTTTGCCGGAGCACTCCTGTTAAATCATAAGGCAGATCATGTCACCCCCAGCCCCCCGACCCAAACCCGGCTATAGCTTCCCGCCTCGCTCAGCGTAATAGCCACATGAGCCATGTGACCTACAAGACCCCCCAGGATCAGACCTCCACCTCCTCTCTGCCTTCACCTGCTGCTACTTCCCTCCTTCCTAAGCTCCCAACACTCTGGCCTCTCTGCTGTTCTTTGCTCAGGGCCTTTGCATGTGCTGTTCTTTCTGTCAGGACCATTTCCCCTCAGGAACTCTTGTTTCTTGCTCCGTTATCTTCTAGGTCTTTATCAAAAGTGACCTCAATCAGGCCTTCTCTAGGCGCCCTATCTGTTAATACAACTGCAAATTGCATCCCCACCATTGACATTTCTATCCCTGTTCCTGATTTATTTTTCTTTCTCACACCAATCACAGCCTCTCAACCTAACATACTATGTGTTTTACCCACGTATTCATTTGCTGATACCCATTTCTTTCACTGGGATGTAAACTTGGTGAAGATGGTGATTTTTGTCTACTTTGCTTCCTGCTTTATCCTCAGCCCATAATACAGTACATAATACCTAGGGGATACTCAGGAAATACTTATGAATGAAGGAGCAAATAATTTTTTTATTTCAAAATATTACAGGGTACAAATGTTTTTGGTTACATGGATTGCTTTTGTAATGCTTGAGTCTGGCTATAAGTGTGTCCATCACCCAGTTCATTTTACCTGTTAGGTAGATTTTTGCCCCTCTCCTTTTCCCTTTCCCCCTGCTTGATTTCTAACGATTTTTATTTCCTTCTGTGCACATGTGTACTCTTCAGTTAGTTCCAATTTAATGGAAAGTATATGTGGTGTCTGTTTTTCCATTCCGTATTGTATATCTCGCACTCTCCAGACTTTGTGGTCAATTCTCCAATTCACCTGTTTTTCCCCCAAGCGCTGCTTGTCCTGCGCTGCTTCTCTGCAGATTCACAATGGTGTTCTTGTGGGAGAGTGAACCACTC
>CAUYSK010036749.1:0-66209 GCA_963575035.1 Avahi laniger | reverse complement strand
ATATTCTTTTTAATTGAACTGTGCCCCCCAGAGACCCAGTTTAGATACATTCAGATGTATCAAATTATTTTTAACTGTCACATAATACTCCATAAAATGGATCATCATAGTTTCTTAATTCCCCTACTCATTGTTGGCGGTGAGCTCTTTTCCCTCCCAGCAAGGGGCGGCTTCGGGGCAGGAGCTTCCCCAAGCTCCTCAGCACCCACGAGTTGTACTTTGCCGCCTGGAAGGCAGAAGCAATGGCATGTGGGGGAGGTTCTCTTCATGAGTCCACAGGAGGAGTCTCAAATCTTAAAGAAAGGCACATCATAAAGTTCTCACAGTTCTTGACTCTCTTCTTCTGTTTAACTCTTTTGCTGGGAGGGGGCTTATTTTCCCACCACCCAGACAAATGAGTGAAGCCCGAGGGGAGGAGAAAAATGAACATGTTCTTTCCAGTTGTCCACTCATGTCAGTGGTGGTCCCCATGGCAGTGTCTCTGCCCTCAGCACTGCAGAGACATCCTGCATGAGTGCATACCCCTGCAGGGGATGCAGGAGCAAGTGATAGAATGCCAGTCAGCCTTCTTTTGACCTCTCTGTAGGTATTAAGACCTTCTCCTGTGTGATGCATGGGTGAAAAGGTGTCCCCTACGCATGTGCCGAGGTGCTGCCTCTGAGGGGAATTGGGCATGAGGAAACGGTGGAAGTAAGAGTCTGAGAACCCTCCTCTGAGCCCCACTGAGCCAGCGTGAGGCACAGCGCTCGTCTCCATCCTGATGGAGCCCTATCCTGGTTTCCAGGCCAGAAGGCTTTGGTGAGCCCCAAACCCTAAACCCCGGTACCCAGGCAAGACTGATTTGTGAAGACTCCAGGCCTGGGCCTCTCAAAATTCCTTCTTTTCCTCTCCACCCTCCCTTGCCACGCTCTGAGCCTTCTGTACAGACTCTTGGGCCTGTTATCCAAGTCTGGAAGACTCAGAACTTTATTTAGAGTTTTCTTATTCTTTGGGAGAATAAGACCCGGCTCATTTTAATAGACTAAACCAGGAATCTAAACTGAAAGCACAGGCCATGTAAACACAACTCTTTTATGTGGTGACTCCAAATGAGTTTACTTTAACAAAAACAGGACAAGTAAATAAGTGAGGTTTACAAATATAAACTGCAAAGTTGCTGAAGTGTGAGATAAATTGTCTAAGGCCCTTCTGTTTAAATTCTACGGCCTGGCATTTTTCCTTTTGAGTTTCTATCAGAGGGAATCTGGGGAGGAGAGAATGTTCTGTACAAGAGAAAAGAATTTCCCATAGTGGGGCCAACCAGTGATCTTGTTAGGAGACCTCCTGCAGGGGCTCCCAGGGCTAACCACTCCTCCCTCCCCGGTGGCAGGGAGATACCTGGCCCACGATATCACCTAAATGCCCCCACTCCTGTGGGAGGGACTCGTAGAAACAGCTTGTTCTGCCATCGTGACCCCAGAGAGCACCGCAGTGGTGGAGGAGGGTAAGCTGTGGACCTCAGAGGGCTGATGAGACAAATTCCATCAGATGTCCTTGTTACTGGAAGGGAAATTTCCCTTCTCTATCCACCGAGAGGCAGAGGGTGTGCCTAGCAGGTGGAATTCATTATGAAGATGTGCGTCCTCGCCAGTGGGACTGGTGACCTGGCATTCAACCACTATCCCAGGGAAAAATCTAAACATGGCATGAGATTTCATCTGGCTGGTTCCAAGACAGTCAATTGGATTTGGAGGTGTGGGTAGGGGTCAATCCAGTACAAGTGCTGTGGGAAAAAGGCAAAGAACAGGGAGGGGTGGTGAGATCCCCTATATGCCGTCGTGTGCTAGTACATGTTTAACAGCTGGCTCTCAGAGTTGAGGGGAGAGCGCAGATGTATGGCGTTCATGGATTTCTGTGGTGTAAATATTTCCAACGTGGGTAATTTCAAGTTATCAAGAGGAAATCATTGGGCTCACAAAACTCTTGAACATTTAACAATCAGCTTTCCCTAGCTGATATGAGCTGGCTCCAGCACCCCACTACCTACATGGTTCAGGAAGTGAGTTCTAGAAGGTTGGGGGTGGGGATGATGGGGTTTTTGGGGGAGAGTTATATTTGAATCATTTCCCTTAGAGTACCCTAGGTGTCTTTTCCATAATACTTACAATTCTTGTTCAGTGTCTGCCTGCTCTCCTAGATTCCATATAGGACTGCATCTATCTGCGTCGCTGATGTGTCCTAGTGTCTAACACAGTGCCTGGAACGTAGCAGGGGCTCACAACATGTTGTGACTGTTCCAAAGATCTGTTGAATACTGTATCTAATAGTAAGAGCATCTACCATGTGCTAGGCACTGGACTAATCCCTTGGCAGGAAAAATCTAATTCCATCCTTCATGGCAAGCCTCTCAAAATATGATAGGTTGGTCCCATGGAGGATTGGTTATAAATGAAGTTATCTAGATCGTACCCTAGAGCTTGCTGAATGTGCAAGGCCCAGGAATCTTTATTTAAACTTCCTAGATGGACTTTAGGCAACTCAAGTTCTAGAACCACTTCCTGATAGGGTAGATCTTATTATTCCTGTTTTATAGGTGAGGAAACCGAGGCTGATAAGCCTCAGTAACTTCCCCAAGGTTATCCACTGAATAACTGGGGGGTCTAGGATACTGAGCCAGGTCTGCCAGATGCCAATTAAAAGGCTAGATGGGCTCGCATAGAACAAAACAGAATGAATGAATGAACGAATGAAAGCCAGATGTCTCCACTGGATATGCACTATGGGATTCAAGAGGCAAGAGGGAAAGCCAGTAGGAGTCGATTATATTAGTTTCAGGGTGAGGTAATAGGCCAGGCTTAGAGTAGAAAGCATGGACACAGAAAGTAAGACGTCGAGATAATCAGCAGTTATTCGATGCTATGATCTGTGTCAGGTACATTCATAATACCTCATCATAAATGAGCTTTACATCATAATCTCATTGAATTTGCATAAGATCTCAGCAGGAGAGCTGCTGCCATCCATGTGCTTTGGAGTGTGATTCAGTAAGAATAACTCAGAGTTCACCACTAAGAAGCAGAGCAGCTGAGGTTGGAGCCCTAGTTTCCCATGGTCTGTGCTCATTGGCTGCTGGTGGATCAGGGCTCAGACCTGAGCACTGTGACTAAAGGGGACTTGAAGGCCACCATGAGGGAAGATGGAGGCAAGTTGTAGGTAATGGGATTCCTGATACCCAAGTCAGGGGAGCTTTGGCAGTGGTTGGAAGAAACAACAGAGGACCGTCAGTTGCCACAGCCACTGGAAAACACAAGCCTGTGTCTTCTTGTTTCTGGAAAATGTCACTGTTGCTGGCGAGTCCGAAGCACTGATGTGGACAGATGCTATCTGCTGATGAAATGGTTTCCTTATGGCTCTTCAGTAGCCTGGGTGCTGCATTTTGTCTTATCCCATGGCCATATGTGGGTCAAATGAGGCTGGGAGCATTTGTTCTGAAATAGTTTCCTTGGAGAGAAAAGTCATCAGGGATGATTAAAACTTTAGAATGAAAGGAGGTGATTTCTGAAGAATGTTCTCTGTGTCATCTTTTCCTCTGTCTTCTTCCTCTTTATCTTCTCCACTCATAGTTTTGCACAGAGCTAATGACAAAGTTATGCAAACAAAAGTCTTGCCGGCTAGAAGAGGCACGTATTTGCATGGGCAGGAGATGGAGTTGCACAGTCTGCATTCTGGCAGGGTCCAGTGCTCCTGGGAATCATCCCTCCTAGACCCACGGGTTTGGAACCCACATGGCACAGTATAGTTAACAAGTACGTCAGTGTCTGCAGAGAGGTTCCTTTAAAGAATGTCTGGGATTCTGTGGATGGGAAGAAGATAAGACATGAGGTTGAGGGGAAGAGGAGGCTCTGTCAGGGCCATCTTTTTACTGGCTTGCTCTCATGTGGTTCTTTCCTAAAGCATAAGAGTCGCGTGGGGGAAAATGGGCAGGCTTCCTATATCATCATCGGGAATACAAATTGACATACTCTCTTCGGAGGGCAGGTTGGCAAAATATCATAACCTTTGATGGGTGTCTACCTTTGACTATTATAAACCACTAGGGTTTTGAGTTGTTTGTTATTGCAACATAATTTAGCCTCATCCTGACTGAAACCGTAGGTATTGATTGACATTTAAGCAAAAGGTATTTGAGCCCTACCATAGTACCCTGTACAGCTCTAGAATAAGGAGATAGTTCACATTTATTGATAGGCAGGGCTCTCTGTTATTAGTCAGGGTTCTCCAGAGAAACAGGACCAACAGGATTGGAGTTGGCTCATGCAATTCTGGGGTCCAAAAAATCCCACAATTTACCATCTGCAAGAACCAGGGCAGCCAGTGGTGTAATTCAGTCCAAAGTCCAAGTGCAAAAGCCTGAGAACCAGGAGCACCAGAGCCTGAGGGTGAAGATGGATTTCCCAGCTCAAACAGAGAGAGTGGATTCACCCTCCCTCTGATCTTTTTGGTCCTATTTGGATCCTCAGTGGATTGGATGAAAGCCACTCACTTTGGTGAGGGTGGTCTTCTTCACTTAGTCCACTGATTCAAATGCTAATCTCACTGGAAATACCATCACTGGCATACCCAGATATAATGTTTTACCAGCTCTCTGGGCCTCCCTTAATCCAACTTGACACATAAAATTAACCACCATGCTCTCCAAAATACATTTTCAAGTAAAAAAGACAAGACACCAAATAGCATGCATGGCATGAATCCAGTTTAGTAAAGCTACACAAGTAAACTGTAGGTGGCTTTATGCATTTAAAAATTGAACTGCACGATACCTTCGCTCTTGTGGCATCTCAAACAGACTTTCTCCATACTATTCCCAGGCCCCTGATTCGTAGGTGAACTCCCTCATCATTTTGGTTTCTCAGCAGCTCTAATTTGTACAACTCTATAAACACTCAGGAAGCCAAAGCCTATAAAAGTCCTATCTTTACTCCTGTCTCGTGACACACATTGTATGTGGAATTCCCAGCACATAAAGATCTCACCGGGTGCTGAAATGTGTGGAAAGCGCTTTATGTTGATGTGTTTGGGAAGACAACGCGCCTAACTCCCTGTGTGGCTCCTTTTCACCCTGTCATTCATTACAGCGTGTGGTTGCCCAGAGTTTGCAAAAAGACATATTCCATTTTTACCACTTCATACAACTCTCTATCTCACACTGCAACCTGATACCACCACCACTGCTACTCAGCTCTGGCAGCCTCACCCCTTCCTGCTGGTATTGGTTGCCCATGTGACTGGCGGGTGGTTTTACAGTGGCTTTGTAAGCTCTCTTGGCATCACATAGGCAAAATGTGTGATGGTTCGTATCAACATTTGCTCATGCAGCCAAGAATCTATTCACGTGGGTCTCCTCAGCCTTAGCACAACTTGAGATTTTAATACTAACACTACTACCACTACTACTACTAATAATAAGAATAGTTGCAGTAGTATTAAAATTAATACCAATTATCATTTATTTGAATGTTGACTGTGCTGGGCCCTGTGATGAACATTCCATATACATTAACAAATTTGATCCTTATCATATATATTCCTATGAGGGGTATAATGATAATCTGTACTTCACAAATGAGGATGCTGAATATTAAGTTGTGAAATAAATGAGCCAGGGTCACATAGTTGGGAAGGGGTATTGCTGAGATTACAATGCGGATATCTTGGACTTCAGATTTTGAGCTAGAATTTCTCACACTTGGTGCATGGCTTGCCAAGGGTTAGGCAATGCTTAGAGGGAACTCTTACTCCCCACCATGATCATCCATTAAGTCTGTAAGACCTGGGTCTGAGTCAGTGGAGGGAATGGGAGAAAGGATCAAGAACTCTACCATCAAAGCCTAAACACACCTTAGCATTGCTCCCTCTTGGCACCTCCCAAAGTGAATTCAACAGAGCTCAAAAAGGCCTGCCTGGCTGCCCGTGAGCTGCTGTTCCAATCAACCAATTGATCAAACACATCTTCAGCCATGCCTACCAGCTGTTCCACATTTTCAGGGACCCAGTCTTCCCCTCCAGCATAAGTCCTTTCCCTCTCCCACAATGATAACAAAAATGAAATGGAGAAAAAAATGCCAGTGACTTATACCTTAACAGTCCATCAGGCAGTTGGTCTATTTCTCTTTGACTTGAAGTTCTCTCTCTCAAGAACCGGTGTGGAAAGTGTAGGGAAGACCACGATTTTAGGTAATCCCACCTTCCCTCTAGCTTGGCAGCCTCCTTTCCAGGACCACTTGTGCAACCCAGCTGGAACACTCTCAATCTCCATTGCTACCAGTGAAGTTAGAAAAGTTATTTCCTTCTCTTAGGACCAGATCTAGACACGTTAGGATGGCTAACAGAGCCCTTTGCAACCTGGTCTATGTTCACCTCTCACCGTTGCCACCACCTCATAAACTACTCTCCCCTTTATTAAACTTCTTTCAGTTCCATCAACATACCACATGCTCTGAGATTCTGAGCTTTTGGCTGTGCCATTCCCCCTCTTCCTGGAACACTCCCTTTCCCCGTGACAACTGAGCCCAGCCCCAACCTTACTCCCCACCCTCACTTTGCTTGGTAAACCCAACTCATCCTTCGGGACTAGGATACATCTCACCTCCTACGGGAGGCTTCACTGATCACCCCTCCTCAAGGCCCCATTCCTGGAGTAGATGTACCCCTACGTCATCTTCCCCATTTCTCTTTGCTTTTTATTAAAATCATCATAGAACTTAGCTCACTTGTTATTTGACTATTCGATCCTTTTCTGATACTCAGGATCTTCTTATTCTTACAACTCTATCTATATAAAGTTGTTTGTGAAAAAGAAGAATTTTTTTCTTAGTAAGGCCACTGACTACTTGACTAGCTGACTTTTTTTATAAGGCCACTGGATTGAGGGCAAGCTACAGTGATTTCTACTGTCATGTGTGAACTGAATGGAGGATTATTTTTTTTTTAAGATTTATTTGGTTCAGTTTCATACTGCAATGGAAGGCATAACTCGGGATTCTGGGCTGTAGCGTGCTTTATGTTTTTGTTTTCCACTCTCTGGAATGTGTGTTTCTATAAAGCTTTCTAACTTGTCAAAAAAAAAAAGAAGAAGAAAGAAAAAAAAATAGAAGAGAGATGACACATCCATCTTACTCACAGTGAATCCCTAGCACCCTCAAGGACCAGCAGGTGATGGATCATGTGTGTGGAAGGGAGTTGTTCAGCTGCACAAAGAACTCAACCATCTTCATATGTTCATAAGCAGACATATCCCTCTGCGGTCTTATCGCTGGTTCTTCTGCAGCCATGGCAAATACTTATAAGCCGGTTATCATGAGGCTTGTATTTTTCCATGCCGAGTTTTCCTCCCCATGCCTCCTGATGGAAACTTCCATGCTTCTCCTGGGTTTCTAAGTCTCTCTACTCCCACGCCAATTCTGCCCGGCACCCACGCCTCCACGGTCCCTGTCCTGGCCTCCTTTCTGCTTGTATTTGAATGCATCACTTTTGGCAAGAAACAACACTCTTGCTGGCCATCCTCTCATTTCTATCACCCTAAAGCCTGCGCACTTTGCATATATGACAGACACAGTCACCAACCTGTCCCCTGCCCCTACCTTACTCAAGTGCAGGCCATGGATGAATGGGTGGACCACCCCAGGGTCCTCGTGGATGGTCTTGCCATCCCTGGTCCCCTGGGAAAGATGACACAAAGAAGGCATTGTGCCAATCTCCGTCTGAGCAGGCCCCTCCCACCATATTGCTGCTGTTGTTGTAAGGACCAGCTAAGAAATGTTTATATTAATTCAAATGCTCTTTGGGGGCGGGAGTGCAAAACCAAACAACACCTGCTGTGGAAAAGTTGCAGGTGTGCTGCACGAAGAGGATTAACTCTGCTGTGTACAGCTTTGTTTCTGTGGTGACCACATGTGCTGCTCTCATTGGAAACACCTCGATTTGCTGTGTGGAGCTTGTCAGAATGTGGGCCACTTCTGGAAAGGTCAGGGTGGTGAGTGTCCATCCTTCTGTCTTTGTGCCTCTCTTTCTCTCTGCCTTTCTCTGTCTCCCCCTCATTTGTTCACTCACACACATGCACACACGTGCACACACACAGTTTTAAGGACAGTTTTAGCCTCTTAGCACCCTATGCAATGAGAAGGCTGCATCTGAAAAATGTCTGTTGGGCACTCTGTGCTGCACCAGAGAATTAGTTGAGTCCAAGTGGACAAATATTTGAGCCTGGTTATGGGGGCTGAGGCATTTTAGTAGGGGAATTTGGAGAGCTCATGGTATTCTCAGTTGATTCATGACAGCTAGAGAGTGGCTATCCAGGAACTGGGACCACCTAGGGGCAAATCTGCCCATCTTCCACCAAATGCCCACCCCAATGTTTGGTCCCTGCAGAGTGACCCTGCACATACTTTATCTCACCAATAAGCATTTCAGTATCACTTATGAGTCTGTGTTTGTCTGGCCTGCATGTCCTGGGTGAAACTGGCCTGCGTCATGTGGCATGCCCCTTGAGGGCAGGGTGTGTGAGTATGTGCCTGAGCTCGTGTGTGCCCATGTGCCAGTGCATACCTGAGGTGTTCTGGCTGGAATGCCTCTGCAATGTGGTGCATTTTACCCAGCCAAGTGTAAAACTTTACCCTGGGCCAAGCCTACAAGATGTCTCCTTCTAACCGGGATGTTCCCTTCCAGTAAGGCAAGACTGGGAAAAGAGCTCCATTGTTCCAAGGGCAGTCGTGAAGGCTAGCAGGATCTGCTTCCTCTTTCTCCAGAAAGTCAAATTGCCCAGCTGGCTTCAGCTCTCCCAACCCCCTCGTAGAGGGGCTTTCAAAGGGCTGCAGCCTGGGGGCCTGTCCACCAGCCCCAGAGTGTCCATCTGCAAAAGCCCACCAGCCCCGGGTCTGTGGGGGTGGGTGGTGGCAGCCCCTCCTCCACAATGGCCCACTATTCCAACCAAAGCCCAGCAGAGAGGCAAGTGGGAGCAGAGCAAAGGCAGCCCCTCTGTAGGAAGATGAAAGCTCACTTCCTCGTCACCCCAGCCGTGCCTCCTGCCTGCAGACTGCAGTCACATGGTGGAGGCTCAGTTCTTTGATGAAGCCAGTGGCACAAAGGACATTGCACAGGACTCACAGAGGCAGATTCAGGGCCGAGACCCCTCTCACATGAGAGCCTGGGAATAAGAAAATACCATGAACTGGGAAGGCCCTTTTGGTAGCTTCCCTTTCTCAGAACGAGTCTTCAGGACCACAGAAAACATTTGGGTCTCTCTTCCTGAAACACAGCACTATTATTTCATCAGTGAGAACTCCATCTGTGCACATGCTGGAGTAGCCTCAGAAGTTGTCGGAGACTACCCCAGGAGCACGGCTAACTTTCGGAGTAGACACCCCTGGCCCCCTGGCCTGGTCTCCATTTCTACTTCCTGCTCCCTGAAGCTGGACTCTGTTGAGTTTGGGACCTTAGTTCTGAGAAGCCCAGAGTCTTCCTCATTCATCTGGATGCAGTTCCTTTCGTGCTAAGTCAGGTCCCTGGGGAAGGCAGGAAGAGAGTCTTCAATCACCCCCTCACATCCAGATCAATGGCCATCAGTGTTGCTGTGTAGACGGAGTCTCCTGGCACTGTCCAGGGTAGGCAGGCCTTGTCCCCTTCTCTTCTGGAGTTGCCGATTTTTTTAATGATCATGCTGATCTCAAGCCCCTAAATGCTTAGAAGCCCTCTCTTCCAAACAATGCAATCTACTCACTACCCTTAGCTGACTTGTTCTTAAACCAGAGTGTATTTTTAAATATCATTGAAGGGAGTTTTGAAATGCAGATCTCCGGCTCCCCACAGAGATTTTAATTCTGCATGTCTGGCAGGGCGTGGGGAATGCCAATCTATTAGGCCCCTTAGTGATTCTCATATAAGTAGTTGCCGGATTTTACTGAGTGAGTCACTACGCTACTGAATTTCCAAAGTCAAGTGCCACAGCTATGCCATCTTGGGAACATTACTCAAATTATCTGAAAGTGCTGCCTTCTAGAAGAATCATGAAAATCATAATCCCTCTCTTGAAGGACTGAAATGAGCATTAAATGATTTAATGTGTATTACACCCTTAGCACGTTACCTGGCACCTAGTACCTAGTACGTGCTAGCAAATGTCACAGTCTGCTACTATAAATATTACTGTAACTGTAATGATGAGTAGGTCCTTTGGTTACCTCCTCTCAGCCTTAGATCATGCTCGTGTGAAGACCCACTCCTCCTTCCTGTCCCCAGCATGGCTTTTGTCCTTCTGATTCTGTGGGTTCCGCAGTATCCCACCCTTCCTAAACCTTGCTACCTATTATGTTTCAGTGAGTTCTTGTATATCTCCTTACTCTGTCTCTAAAAGATTTATCACAGCTTTAATTTCATGGAGCCCTCTCTAACATAGGTTGGCTTTTTCCAAGAAGAGTTCCTTCCAGGAGCCCGTTCAGAAGTGATGGGACTTTCATTAGCGTCACAGGCTTGTGTAACACACACAGGCACGAACCTCACAACCTCTCAGCCTTCTGCACTCGAGGCCAGGCTTGCTCCCTTGACTCTAGCCGAGGATTCGCTTTCACGGCTCCCAGATGTCCCCAGCTTTGCTCCAACCCCAGCCCCGGCAGCATTGACCACGTGGAGTCCACAGTGACCTAATCTAGCATGTGAGCTGGAATACCTTAAGAGACTTCCTAGCCACCCCAAATCCCAAAGCTTACTATTTGCCAGCACCTGCCCACCCGGATCTTTCTGTCTGTCAGCACCACTGGGCTGCTGTTGGTTTCTCTGCCTCAGCAAGGTGCTCAGCAGGGGCTGTGGCTGGTCCCACTGCCCAGGCCTGGAGCGGGTTGGCAGGGACTTCTCCCACCGTCCCCCAGCTTCCATGTGTGCCCGCCCAGCTGACCGCGGCGTTCTCACCCACACGCGCTCTCTTGTTTACTTCCTCTGTCCTTCGTTGCTGCCACCTGGGCTCTTTCATTCCTCACAATGAAATGCCAACATTGGTTCCTGGGTTTCATCCTTCTAGTAGAATGGCTTTTGCCAATCGGCCCTGTTTAGATAAAGGGGTTTTTCCCAGAGCTCAGACTAACTCCTTAGGACTCTGAATTGGGTTTGGAGACCAAAGCTTCCAGATGGTAGGGTTGCTTCACTTGCTTTGCTTTCACAGGGAGTTACCAGCGGACTTCTGTCCCCTTTCCATCCTTCTACCTCTGCCCTTTCCCTCTTAACTCTGGTGCTGTCTCCACAGCCTCGCCGCTATCTCACATGCCTGTGTGCATTTACTGTCTACTTGTTTACTGCTTCTCTCCCCTTCCTAAGCTGTGAACTCCCTGAGGACTCGGCCCTTATTTTGATATGTGGCAGGCACTCATTCATTTTGAATGAATCAATGACTAAAACAAGACAAAAAGAAAGATTGAACAGCCCTGTGTTCCCTGGCCAAATGCCGTGTTTAATATCTTCACTAATATCCCAATATCCATTTCCTACAGGGATTTTGTGCAAACAGTATCCCAGAATGAGCCGGAAGGGTACCAGAGTCTTCTCCAGTATATACAGACTCTACCCTAACAGCAAGAACAGTGTGTTCTCAGGCAAAGCAGATGTGATTGCAGGGACATCAATAAATACATTGAACACTCAGAATAACTTGCCAACCTTTCTAGAAGAAAAAAAAAGAAAACCTTTCAACTCAGAGTAAGGGAAAAGCTTATCAGGAAGAAACGTTGGCTTGAATTTTCACTGAAGTACGTATGAGAGATGGAGAGCAGCTTGGATAGTGGGATGTCTTGGAAAACCACGTTTTCAGGGCTTGTGAACAGAAGAGCAGAGGGCAGTGTGCTATAAGGTGGAGGCTGAAAGGTGCACCAGCTGGTGGGCTGTCTCCCTGCACTCGATATGCAGCCTGTGTATAGAAATGCCCCTTGCATGAGCCTGCGGACTAAAGTCTGAATTTATATTCCAGACAAGAAGAGGCCCACAGTCAGACAGTGGCTTGGGTCCAGAAGCCAGTATGGGCACAGGCTCTGCCTGGGAAATGGGACAAAGGGAAATCTTGGACATTGGCCTCAAGAACCCAAGGGATGTTTCTGGGCTAAGTTGCAGGGAAGGGCGAGGACCTAGAAATAGCCTTGCCATGGAAGGGGCAGCCATGGAGGTGCTGGGCTGTATCCTGAGAGACAGAGCCCAGGGGCTGGGGAGGGCAGGGGGGAATTGCTCCCCAAGGCCTCAGATGGAGGGGTCAGTTTATGGGGCGCCTGTGGCTTTGCCTGTGGGTGGAGAGAGAGAGCTGTGAAAGGCACCAAGCTCATTTGGACAAATAAAGATTTCTTTCTGAGGCTCCTTGTGTGTCCCCCTCCTCCCTCCCTCCCCCCGCTCCTCCAACCCCCAGCAAGACCTCCTACCCCTGGCTGAACCAACTCCTTGCTCGACGGTGACCAGTGCGTAGTTCTGAGAACAGAAAGCACTTGGTGTAGAGGCTCTGTGGTCCTTCTTTCCTGATTTCTTCTCACCCACAGGGTGCACCCGTGACACTTTGCCAGGCAAGAGAGAAGTCACCTGAAAACGTTTAGCCAGGCACAGCGGTTGTGTAAAACTCCAAGGTGGTTTTCGCATCTCGGGTGAGACGCATTTGCTAGTGTGCGCAGCTCCATGTTTTACAAGATAGCTGGCCAGCGCGGAGAGGGGCCTCGGTGTTTTTTGTCGTTTGTGTCTCCCACACTCACAGCCTGGTGGGCGGCTTTCACTTTAAAGTTAGAAAACATTCCAGTCCTTGCCCGTTAGTGTGACTGCTGATACGCCTCATAAACTATTCATAAAACAAAACGATTCCAGCCAGAGTTTCTTCCCTTCTTCCTCCTCCTCAAGGTTTATTTTCCCCTGCTCTGTTCTGCCCCCTCCACCTTCCTGGTTAACCCTTGGGGGCCTCACTTAACGAAGCATTGCAGCCTGACGTGAATGATGTGGACACAGCTCCACACGTCTTCCCACGAAACCGCGGACCCCTCTCCACCTCGGTCGTCTTCTCTGGTTGTGACGTCTGTCCTTCCATGTCACCTCTAGCTAGTCCCTCCCCACCCCCTCTGTTTTTCAGTATTTGAAGCCCTTTTCAGCAAGGTTGACCCTCTGCTATGTCCTCTTGCCCCAAATGTATAGGGCTTGGGAAGGCTGTGTTGCCACAGAACGTTCCAAGTTCTTCCTCTGCCCACACACACAGGGTGTGACTTTTAGAGAATAGCCACAGTCATGGGACTGGAAGTGAGGACCACAACTGGTGCATTGTCCCTTTAACCAGTTGTACGCTTGGTGCACGAATGGCCCTGTAGCATAATCACAGGAACATGTAGACCTGGGTTGGGAGCCGGCTTGAGAACTTTCTTGCTGAACAGCCTCGCTAAGCCTGAGTTTCCCATCCACCCATCCATCTGTCTGGTAAATAGTGAGCACCTACTATGTGCTAGGCCTTGTTTTAATCACTGAGGACTTGGAGGTGGTGAAGCCCATGAGTTTCTGTCCTCATGGAACTGACATACTAATGAACTTGAAATAAAATAATAAGAGAACCTACCTTATGGGTTGTTGTAAGGATTAGAAGGTAAAATATGCAAAGCGTCTGTCAGGTGGAGCCATATGAAATTGCAAGTTTTATAGGTCAAAGGTGTTTGAATGTCAATCATTTCACGTGAACCAAGCCAACAGTACGTGTCTAGCACACAGTAGGTCCGCACTGAAGGGGCAAGAAATGAACATCTCACACACAAAAGGCTTACGTACTCCCCAATGAGAACAGAACGGTCTTCCAAATGTCTAGTTCATTTGATGGAAAACACAGTTTAAATCAGGTATTATTTACAGCTCAGGTTTTTTTATTAAGTGTTACGAGCCCATGGAATCTTGAGAAGCAGCTGACAGGAAGTAGCTTGTTGAGTTTTACCCTGTGTTTTAAATGCACCCGTCTGCCAGACCGTGTGACCAATATTTCAAAATATTCTGATCCTTTTCTTGAGTAAATCCGCGGAGCTTAAAACAGACTTTGCATTATTCAAAGCATCCGTAGGGGAAGGGTGGGTGAGGAGGAAGACCTTGTGTTAAACATTTATGTCTCACTGCTGAATCACAAACGTAACCCATCTTTACTAAAACCTCCCCAAATGGTTGAAATAAATTTCATACAATGAGTCTATTTATACCCCCCCTCCAGAAAATATACAAAAGCAGGTGTCTAGACTTCCTGGTGTATAAAAAAAAAAAACACCCAAAACTGAGTTTTTAATGTTTACTTGTTTTCAGGTGCAGTTACGGTTATTAAGAAAACATTGACGAAGCTTCCCAGGGATCTACGTTGCTGTGGTATTTGGCTTTGCAAGGCTTTTAAGGCAGTTACCAACCGCCTCTCCTATGACGCGGTGGTTGAGAGCGTGGGCTTTCTAGCCAGGGCAGCTGGCTTTGAATCTTGACTCTCCCACTTTCTAGGAGTGTGACCTTGGGCAAGTTCTTTTATCTCTGAGCCCCAGTTTCTTCATTTGTTAATTGAACATAATGATGGTACCCACTGCTAGAGTTGTTTTGAAGAACAAGCGGGCGAGTGCGTGAAGAGTACTTATTAAAGTGTTGGGCATATATTGAGCAATGCTATTGTTCATGTGGGTACTATGATCAGTGATACTGATGTTGCTATTATTTTGGGGGGATTTCCAGCATCCCCACCTCTCATCAAGACTCAAAAGGTATATTCCTTTGTGAGAATTAGTCTCTTTTTGTTTGGCCAAGGTTCATTTCTTGGCTTTTTCTGCTCAGCATAAACCCCTGTGGACTGGATCACTTCTGGTTCCCAGCTGCACAAGGAGATGCACCACAGTATGAAACACGAGTCTGAAAGACCTTGAAAGTATTTCTGGGTAAGATGATTTTTAAAAAAACATCTTGTACTTCAGACCTCTGCCACATGGCTTAGAAAGTACTTCTGATATAATCCCTCTAACCTGTATATATGAGGAAGATACAAGAGGAGAAACCACTTAATATTATAAAAAACCAAATTCAACCTCCTACCTGCCCTCTTGAGAGATGGCCATTACTTAATATGGGATCTTGCAAGCAACAGTAATTATTTGATAGCAGTTATTTAAGTATTGGGCATCTATCACATATTGGGCACTGTTCCTTAACCAATACCTTGGACTCTTACCTGAGGATCAATAGAAATGGAAACATCTTTCTAAAAAAAACCAGTAACATCTTTTTGTCAGAAAAAATGGGTTCTAGATATGTCAGAGCACGTCAGAGTCTCCTTCCTTTGCTTGGAACACATTAGGGATAGGGTTGGTTGTGAGGCCCTTTGGTCATCAGTGAGACTGAAAGCTCCATCTTAGAAACTTGGCTCTCGTCTCTCCTTCCACCCTCACCTCTCCCCATCACTAGAGGCATCTGCTTGAGTGTTCCCATCCCTGGAAAGGATCAACAAGTGCTTCTCTGAAAGTTTTAATTTCTGTTGATGTTGGAGCTGTCCTTAGGAACTTACCCTGCTGCCTCTCTTTCCTGCATGGACCTCCTGGACCCAAGCAGAAGGATGTATCTTAGGGCCTATTTGTTATTAAAGAAAAATATGTAGTAGGAATAACTGTACTTCACACTGGCTTAGGATATGTCCAGAAAGTTCTTTTTTTATCACTGGCCAATAGAAGTGCTGAACCTTGGGAGTTCAGGGTATTATGACCAGGAGAGTTTTGTCCTTCTTTTTATTTTATTTATTTATTCATTTATTTAGAGACAGGGTCTCACTCTGTCACCCAGGCTGGAGTGCAGTGGCACGATCACAGCTCACTGAAACCTCAGACTCCTGGGCCCAGGTGATCCTCCTGCCTCAGTCTCTTGAGTAGCTAGAACTTCATACATGCAGTACCACATTAGCTATTTTTGTTGTTTTTTTGTAGAGAGGAGATCTTGCTTATGTTGCTCAGGCTGGTCTCAAACTCCTTGACTCAAGCAATTCTCCCACCTAGCTTCTCAGAGTACTGTGATTACAAGTGTGAGCTACTGAGCCTGGCCCAGACATAATGTTTCTGAGTGAAAGTTTATGGTGCTTATAAAAGTTGGTGATATATAAGGTTATTCACCTCATTGGATTTGAAAGGTCTATTTACTAGGCAGTGAGAAGTTCTTAAGGAAGTCAGAATGTATCTCTTGATTAATATTTTTATTAACCATCTTCTCTTTCACTGGATATGTGATAATGAACAGCACAGATACAACCCCTGTTTTTGAAGAGTTTAGATATTAGAGCTGTGCTGTCTAATATGGTACTCACTAACCACAGGTGGCTATTTAAACTTAAACTCATCCAAATTAAATTTAAAATTCGATTTCTTAATCATTCTAGTTCCCCTTCAAGTACTCAATAGCTATAAGTAGCTAGTGGCTAATTGTGGATAATTCAGAAATAGAACATCTCCATCATTGCAAAAGTTTGCTTGGACAGTGCTAATTTGGAAGGATATACAGATATGTAAATATCAATTACAGAAGAGTATATGAAATGCTATAATGAGAAAAATAGCAGCAGCTATGGGATCCCATATGGGATCCCATTGTATTTGGACTCCCTTGGTTGCAAATGATAGAAAACCAATGCTATCAGATATTTATCGACACAGTAATGCTGTTTAACAAACCACTCCAAAATTCAATGGCTTAAAATAATAAGCATTTATTTAGCTCATGAGTCCGTGGGTCAGAAATTTATACTGAGTTTGGCTGAGTGATTCTTAACTGAGCTCATTTACATGTCTTGAGGTCAGCTGGCTATTGGCTGGGGCCACATTGGCAACTGCACCTTGAGCGTCTCATCCTCTAGCAGGCTAGCACTGGCATGTTCCCATGATAATCACAGAATGAGCAAGTTCTGTCATGTAAACACCTTCCAAGTCTCTATTTGTGCTGGCTAACATCCTAGTGGCTAAGGCAAGTCACAAGGCCAACCCAGATTTAAGGGGAGGGGAAATATACTTTGTCTCTTTACTTAGAGAAACTGCAAATGCTCAAGGCAAAGGCATGCATATAAGGAGAATAGAATTAGAAGTAGTAATGGATTAGTCTACCATACCACTTCAAACTGGCTTTATTCGGGAAGATTATTTACTGGTTTATGGAATTCAGAAGACTAAGAGTAGATGCTCCAATAAAGTGGTGAGTAATCTGTTATAATCCCTCAGCTCTGTTTGCCACTGTGTTGGCTTCTCTCTAAGTAATCTATCCCCAACTGGGGGTAAAGATGACCCCAAACAATTCTACACTCATCCCACTAGCTTCACAACTCAGCGGAAAGTGTCCTGGTATTGATTTCATTGGTCTGGGGTGGCTCACCTGCCCATATATGAATGAGTCCCTGCAGCCTTAGGGAGTGAATGTTCTCGCAGGTCAGATGTGTGCACATCCATGAGCCTGAGCAGGGGAAGGATAAATGGAGATCAGGTGAGAGATGGTTCTCCCAAGGGGAATTGGCATGCTTTTTCCAGAAAGGTTGTAAGAGATACCAGGATGGAAATGATAGAATTCCACTCCAGGCAGACGTTGGGAGGGGGTTATGTGTGTGTTCCATGCCAAGATGCTGCCAGTGAGGAAATACAGAGCTGAGACCAGACACAAGACCCTGGAAGATTCTGAAAGAAGTTTAGTCTGCAGTAGCGAGTGAAAAATTCATGGTAAAGCTTGAGCAAAGAAAGAAATAAAAAAGAGTAGAATAAAGGAGAAAAAAGACAATAGAAAGTGGCAAGGAAAAACCAGTAAGAGAAAGAAGAACGTGGGGCTAGGAAGGCTCTGAATTGCTTGTCACATTTTGGTTCTAGTCTTCTGCTTTCTCCAGGCCAGGACTATTACCAGGATCTAGAAAGTCTAGTCATTGGTTTCCTCAACTCTGTAATAAACACTAAAATAACTGTCCTGTCTGTCACATAGGGCTGCCATTTAAATGATCTAAGCAATATGAATGCCCTTGAAAAACATCATGCAAGTGAAGTGTGGGATTGTTACTGGGGGAAAGAAAGCTTCCAAATAAGACCTGCAGACAACACTGTACCCCCAACCCATGAGAGTCCTTCACCGTTTATAAAGGAATTGAGTCTGAGAAGACATTAAAAATAGGTTTCAGAAAAGAAAGAGAAGCTCAGTCCAGCCATTGAAATGCTAAGCTATTCTACTTTGTTTTTAATTGACCAAGGATTTAGGATTCTGAGTGGAGTCTTAGATTTCTCTTGGATGACTGGCCCATCTCTCTGTCTGTCCATCCCTCCCCTTCATCCATGCAGGTACATCCTGGATGGGTCTTTAAATTACTTGGGGCTTAAAACAAAAACATATACAAGGAAATAATGATAAAATAAAAGTAAAAATGGGGAATTGGGACCAAGAAAAGTATGAAGAGACCTATAATGATTATGGTTAAGAGTATTAGAGGCTATGAACTCCTCAAGGACAAGGAGGATACCTTTTTCATCTCAGTTCCTAGGCAGAACTTGATGCCATGTGGGATTTAATTTAATTTAATTCTGAATGCAAAATAAAAATAACTGCAATCTGTCAAATGTCTCCTCCATCCCAGGTATTTTCCATATATCATTTTTCTTATTACTGTTTCTAATCTTTCACTTAGGAAAATTTTCAAATGTGTGGGAAGGTTGAACACATAGTATAGTGATCATTATATACTCACCAGCCAGAATGGCCATGTTTACTATCTGTTTGTGTTATATATGTCATTTTAAATGCTTGCAATAATTTGTTGTGAGACATAAACTATATTCCCATTTTACACCTGGAGAAACAGAAGCTTAGCAAAGAGAAGTTCACACAGAGTGGAGCCCACGTTTCTCTGACTTCCTGATCCATGCACTGTCTGTGTACAATATTGCCTCTTGCTAAATGACCAAACCTGGATTCCACCTCCAGTCCAGCAGTCCTTTGCTACACTCGTCACCTGGCTGCAATCCTGCCTGCCTGCCTTTTCCTTTTATACTCCATGTACATCTTTTCAGAAGACTGATCTGGGAACTGGAATGTTCTGCAGTGTAGTGAGGCCGCCACACCACCTTTTAACAACAGCATCATGATGCAGAAGAACTGCAAGCTGGCTTGAACCTAAAGGCGATTTCCCTGTCTCCCAGAGTGCCTGGCACACTGCAGGTCATTGTAAGTGTTTGTACAATGACATGAACAAATCGGGCCACAGACGGGACCACTGGGGGTCCAGACAGTTCATAGTTCAATCTCCACTGCATGTTCGTTGACCTCCTGCAGTGTCCCAGGCACCATGGCACGTGCCCTACCGTCTGAATTCAGACCTTAGTTCTAATGTCACGTTGAACAGCCCTCACTTCACCTTCATCATGCAACTCTTTCATCTTCCTTATTTTCATCACAACTTGATATATTTTTTTGTCTACTTGTTTATTTTATATACCCCCTACCCCCAGTATAAAGTAGTGCAGGGGCAGGAACAGAAACTTCATCTGTCTATTTCAAACACTTGGAGCAGTATCCAGAAAATAATATACGCTCAGTAAATATTTGTTGAACGATCAATTGGATTATTTAGATTTTCTCTAAACCTGTAATATGGATCCCAGAGTCTTTTACTAAGCATTTATTATATGGTAGGTACTACACATTTATGTATTTACTATATGCTACATACTAAGCTAATTTAGATAAATTTGGTTATTCGATTTATATCTTAGAATACCTGTATGAAGGTAGGAATTATTATTATTTACATTTTATAGTTGAGACAAATGAGGCAGAGAGGATAAGTAGCCCGATCAAAGTCACCCAGCTAGGCCAAGGTGGGAGGATTGTTTGAGCTCAGGAGTTCGAAACCAGCCTGAGCAAGAGCGAGACCCTGTCTCTACTAAAAATAGAGAGAAATTAATCGGACAACTAAAAACATACAGAAAAAATTAGCCGGGCATGGTGGTGCATGCCTGTAGTCCCAGCTACTCGGGAGGCTGATGCCGAAGGATCGCTTGAGCCCAAGACTTTGAGATTGTTGTGAGCTAGGCTGATGCCACGACACTCTAACCTGGGCAAAAGAGTGCAACTCTGTCTCAAAAAAAAAAAAAAAAAAATAGTCACCCAGCTAATAAATACTGACAGTGGGACTTAAAACCAGGTCTGCCTCCGTGACCACCCTGTTCTGGTCTTTGTCTTCTGCTCCTGAAAGCTCTTTGCCATGCAAGGCAAGCATGGCCAGTTGGGTGCCAAGGGAGCTTCCACTGGATGGTTGTGGGCCGCCATCTTTCCTGATGCAGGGAGAAAAGGGCTGAAGGGGAAATCCCATTTGTGATCCTTTTCAGATTTCTCTGAGAGAGGCCCAAACCATGGGAGCAGAATATGGAGGAGAGCAAAGGAAAGGACACTAAGTCAGCTAAAGATGGGACTTTGGGAAGCTTCCCAGGTACCACCTGAAGAGAGAACCCTGGACCAGCTACACAGCTTGGATTAGCCTCTGCCGTGTTCTTCCTGTGGCCTTGGGCCAGGTTCCCCACACAGCTAACTGAAGTTTCCTCACATGCAGTTTAATAATTCCTCGTCCATATTAATCATTCAATGTCAGTTCTTATTTTCAATGTTCATGCACTTTAGCTATTGATGCTATTAATAGTATAGCTACCAATATTAAGAAAGTGCATTAGGTAGGAGACAAAATTATATTCTCATCTCAGCTCTGGCACCCTGTGTCAACACTTAACGTCTCTAAGCTTTGTTTGGGCTTATGAGCACCAGCCATGTGTGCCATCCTTGCAAGGCTCAATGCTGGAAGGAGTCGAAGGCGTATAGATGAGGGCCGAGGGCCATTGGAAAGGAGACGTTCATCAATTTGACTGTGGTTGATGTGTGAGCTGGGTAAGGCAATGGCGGGCAGGGGCTGGAAGCTCTTTGCCATGGCAGACATGCCCTTGGCTGCTGCTGGATCTGTCCCAGATGGTCCTGTGTCAGAGAGCATCCCACAACAGGAGTGGCTTTAATTCCGTGATCACCAGTAGAACCAGCTGGTTCTGAGAGGCTGCCTGCTGGACATCGATTATTGAATATTTCTGTTCTGGCAGGCCCAGGCCTGGTTTGATAAGACAAATGACAGATAAACCTTTTGGACAAATCCTGAAAGAGATTCCCCTTGGGAAGATGCCATGGAGTATTGCCGGCACCAATGCTGCAGAATTTTTAAAGAAACGTCCAGTGTACCTCATGTTCAAAATAGTAATTGAAATGTATGCTGTTTATTACACTCGCATATGTTTGTAATCAAGGTACAACTCTAGTGGATGAGAAGCAAAAAGCTATAATTTGCTGCTTAGCATCATAGCTGTCGTACATTCACTTAAATAGCTTTATTTATCTTCTTCTCCATAAAGAACCTTCCATATTGCAAATTTATTGAATGGTTAATGGCCTAAAAGTATGGGGTTCATTACAGAGCGATGTATTTATTGCAGTGTTAATTAAATAAAAGCATTGTAATCTTTCCAAATTGGACAATTATGTTCATTTAAACATTTTAAACAGAAAAATCTTTTATATACTAATTGAGTTGCATAATGAAAAGCATGTGTAATGGAAATTTAAATCAAAACAAATACTGAAATAATTTGAACGATTTTTTTAACAATGTAAAATGTCTACCTCCATCTTTATTAGAGATCCTCTAACGATCAGCTTGCTTTCAGAACCCATGACCTTGGAGCAGGGTATATGGTTTCGGAGCCCACTAGCCACCCTCACATGCCAGCTGGCCAACCCTTAGACATCAAAGTTCTGGTTGGCTACCAGCCGCAGCCCCTGACACTCTGGCTGCGAGCCTGGTGCCTGACAGGCTGGCTGGAGTCCTGCAGGCCGAGCTGACAGCCTTTTCTGCAGAGGCTGATGAATGGTTTCTGGCAACGGCCGGCTACGTTCTGACCGCCTGTGAGCGCAGTACCCCGTCTAAAAAATGTACACTGTCTCTCCCAGCTTGCCTGGAGTGGGAGTCTCAGATGTGCCCCGCTGTCCCTGACTTTTTACACCCTAGAGGGGTCTTTATTTATTCTTGGAATTCCCATCCACTCTCCATCTCTGTCAGGCTGTGAGGGGTCGGTGACAAAAACGGTGCCATCGTCAGCATGAAAGGGATTAGCTTTATTGGTGCACTCCAGTAAAGATTTTTCACTGCTTATATTTTGTGGCTCCAACCCGTGCTTCAGTTATCAAGGGCTAAATCTGAATGTAACATTCAGATGGTGGGAGAAGGCATGGAGGCAGAAAAACAGGCACATTTCTCAACCAGATGCTCATTTCCTGGTTCTGCAGAAGGATTTGTGTGGGATTCTTGGTTTACCCCGTCTTAGTCTCTTGTTTTGGAATGGTCTCTAGTTTAGCTAGACTTCATTAGTGCTGTATCTTAGATGCACAGCAAAAGGCAGGAGTGTTGGCTTCCATTTTCTGACACCCAGAATTTGCTGGGATTATCAGGAGGCTTAAGGAGAAATCACTGTACTAAAACCTTCAATTATTAAAAGGTAGCAACAGTAAGTTGCTTTGGAAGCAAATTCCTGCTCGCCTTATCCTTAGGATGAAGTTTTAGAAACAAGAGTATCTAATCATAATCCTCATGCTGACTAAATATATTAATAAAAAAGGCTTATGGCAGCATAAATGCAAAAAATACATATACTCTGATTAAGCACAGGATTCAGGCACATTTTTCCTCTCTTCCATTGGTGAAAACTTGCCAGGAGGGTCACTCTTCCAAAGGGATTTGAAGTAGATCCCAGAAGAATGGAGAAAAATTCATAAGATCAGTCCACTATGCCCAAGATTTTAGTTCATAAAAGACAGGTGAATACCCAGCAAGACAGGTGTATCCCTGTCTCAGTCAAAATTGGACAAGAGTCTCAGGGCTGGATTCTGTACCTGAAGAGTCTGGTCCCTGGCCTTAACTATATCTACAGATGGGACGAAAGAGGCCATTCAGAGAAGAGCCAAGTTAGGGTACCCCCTCATCCTTCCTTCCCAAGAAAGGCTCAGCCACGTTCTAACTTACAGTGTAGCTTGGGAGGATGGGATGGGACCAATGTCATTGATTGGTGAGGGCTCCACCCTTTGCCTACCAATGCATCTTGCAGGCTAACTGCTGCTGTTTCAGGCTCATTTTGCGCTTAACTTCTTTTCATATATTTTGTTCGTAGTCCTAACTATCATTGAATGGTACCATTTTGCAAAATGTGATAGAGAACCTGCTCTAAGTTGAGGATGGTTTAGAGAGAAGGTCCTGAGATATTTATTATGAGTCTGCCCCATCTTTTGTCCCTAGTAGTATCCCAATTTCAGCTATGAAATTATACCTGGAATTTGAAGAGAAATCTCCCAGGGACTTCAAGGATTTTTGAGGAGTAAAACCATTAAAAATAATAATGACAGCAGCAACAACAACTTACCTAAGATCAGATAGCTGGTTAATGATAGAACTGGAATTTGCACTTAGGTAGTGTAGCTGCAGAGTTTATACTCTTAACTCCTCTTCTACACTAGTTCTATATCATACTATTATAGTTATTTGAACACTAACCCTGTTTGGGATTTATTGTTGATGCAGCTGCTGCTGATAGGAACAGCACCTCATGGACCTGCAGTGCATCATACTCGTAAACACTGACACACACTGTCTCAAAGCAATCCAGAAAGGTTAATCTTCGTGTTCCCATTTAATGGATAGACACATTAAGACTTGGGGAAGCAACTGAATTTATTCCCAGATCACATAACCAATAAGTGGTAGATTCAAGCCTGGACCTGAGATTCATAATATTTTGTAATTTTTTCCTCTGTTTCTTCTTTTTACCCATAAAAGGGGGAATTAGCTGATTTAATAAAAATGAAACTTCTGCTGGGAAAATTTATTGATCACAGCTACGTAAGAGGAGGCTGTTTTTTCATTCAAACAGAATGGGTGCCTGGATCATTTGCATTCGGTATTCTCAGAGCCAGAGCACCCCTCCTTTAACGTGAATAATTGGAACAGGACCATATAGTTTTGAGAAGCAATGCATGTGCTGGTTCTTTGTGATAGTATTGTGTTCAGTGTGTACGCTGGGGCAGAGGTTGATTTGTTTAATCATTTGCTCATCCGCTCAACACAGTTATTGGGCTCTTACTAAGTGCCAGGTAGTGTTCAAGGTGGTGATGACACCATGGTGAACAAGATGGGAAAAAAGTGACAACTGGCCTTTTGAAGCTCACGTCTCAGTGGGGAAGGCAGACTCAACCAACCCATGTGGATAAAGGTCATTAAGAAAACTAAAGCAAAAGGAATAATAGCCTGTCCCCTTAGGGAGTCTGCTCCAGCACAGATACATTTCCCATCTTTCACTCTAAGCGTTTCCATCTAGAAAATACAAATGGGAGTCCGGACTTAATTTTAGTGTTGTGTGTTGTCTGCACAAGGCAATGTGTTAGATTCTAGGGATAAGAATGTGAATAAGACAGACAAGATTCCTGCATACCTGAACTAATAAGCTTGAATGGAAATAAGTGAGTAAAGAAAAATAATTACAGAATGTGTAAAATGTATGGAATAGGAGTCAGAAAACTTTTTAATAAAGGGCCAGATAATAAATTTTTTGGCTTTGCAGGCCATAGGATCCCTGTCACAACTGGTCAACTCTGCCATTGTAGGGAGAAAGAAGCCACAGACTATGTATGAAGGTGTAGAATAACTATGTTCAAATAAAACTGAATTTACAAAAGCAGGTGGCCCACCAGATTTGACCCTTGGGCCATAATTTGCCAATCTGCCCCACAAAAGATAAGGTGGGAACTACTCAAGAGAGCTTGGAGGGATGCGGAGAGCTAAGAGAAGAGGTGTTGGTCATGGGAAAGAGCATTCCAGGCAGAGGAATTGCAGAGACAAAGACACTGCGGTGGGAAAGAGAACGAGGTCAAGGAAGTGGCTGGAGGCTTAGAGCAGGTAAACTGAGAGGCAGGAGAAGAAGAGAGGTGTGAAGTGGGCTGATGAGGTGGGCAAAGGCCCAAGTACCAGAGTTTTATAGGCCCTACATCAAAGACAGAGGCCTCTCATCTATCTACTTAGATTGGGAGATGGGTATGGATGGCTCCTTCTACAGCAGGGGTCCCACTAGACCCAAAGAAGCCAGTCTGTCCATCTGTGGTTGGAGGGGGCATGTCCTCTTTTTGGGGGGTGCTGATAAGGAAGAATATGGCCCAGGGTGAACTGAATGGAGCTGATATTACCCATAGATTCTCATAGAACCCCAATTGGTGTTGGGGGCCCAGGTTCCTTTCAATGATGGCTTGTTATTTAGAGCTGACCATTGTGCTCAGCTGTTATTACCTAGCATGGGGAAATCTCAGGCGTGCCCAAGTTCAACTCAGATAAACAGTTTAATGTTTGGTTGCTTAACCTTCCCTCATGAGCCAACATGATACTCCTACCTCACTATCTTCCTTAGAGGCCAAATCCTGCAAATCCCTTGGCCTCAGGATGTTTATGTGGCAATTCTAGTTCTACTGAACAGCTGCCATGGTTTCCACAACATCACTGACCTTTAGTGATTCTCTGAGACCCCACATGACTTGGTCCCCGCCTGGCCTCCAACGCCCAGGTTGCTCTTCATCAGAGAGCTTCATACTGTGGGGGAATATTTCTAATCACTGGATCACTGGAAGGAAAGCTGTCAGACCAGCACAAAAGCTCTCAGACCCTCTGAGAACTTCATTTTCCTCCCTGGGCACCACCACGATCTTGCGTGTCCTCCTGCCGTTTATGAGACTTCAGGGGACAGTGGAGATATACTTGGCAAACATTTTCCAACCTCACATGTCCTATGTTCATGACATCTGTCTTATGTTGTCTGGGTATATTTTTTCTGGATTGGATAAAATTTTGAACAAAGATTCCTGTTTTTATTTCCGGAAATTTTGTGCGTCACTGTAAATCATATGTAATTATGTGTATAAGAACCAAAAAAAGAAATATTTGGGTTGGAACTCTGATGCTTTGATTTGGCTACTTTAAACAATTGGGTCCAATTGAATGGAATCATTTTCAATATCCCCCAAAAGATAGTGAAGTAATAGTAATAGAACTTTCCCAAGGGGACTGAGCGAGAGAGTTAGGCTCATTAAGGAGGCAAACTAATTACCTTTAATGAGTGGATTGGTCCATGGCAACACAATACAAAAATCTTCTCATCTTTGATAAAACAACAGAAGTAGCTGTTGCATGTGTAAGAATGTTCTGAGTCAGCTTTTAAGTTGTTTTCAAGGAGACACCCCACAAAACAGGCAGGTGATAATTGAGAGGCAGCTAGATTCAGACTGGTGGGAGGGTGTTTTCCGCAGAAGACGCAACCTCTCACCTATAAAAGTTGTGTTTTTTGCTGTTGACAAGACTAGTTACCAGCTTACTGCTCTTGCCTGCAGTGGTTAAAACCATCTCAGTGTTTATGGAACCAGTGTACGTAAAGAAAAGTTCTTCTGAAGCTCCTCTTGGTTAGAAGTCTTAGCTGCTAGCAACATAAACTGGTTTTGACTAATGAAAGCATTGGGGGATTTATCAGGAGGCTATCGGGGAGCTCAAAGAGAGAGGAATGGGAAAGTGGGCAGACACCAAGGGCTGGTGTCAGGGCCAAGAAGACAGGAGCAGGAAGGGAAACAAAGCCCACAGCCAGGCTGGCCTGATCAAACAGTGATGCCATTACTCCAGGGCTTGACTTCTCATTCTGGAGCTCTGAGACCAAGATTCAAGGTCCCTGGAGAGAGCCCTGCCCTGTCTATGCTGGGCCTGTGAAAGGTACGTCTGGTGCTGACCCTCTGACTTTCACAGAGGAAGGTGGTATAGGAATTACACTCTCTTCAAGGTTCCACAATGGTGTCTGGGAAGAGGTTACTTTCTAATATGGCATTAGGGTAATCAGGGAATTTATAAATTAGGGAGCAAAAGGGTGGTGAGAGAGAGAGTGAGAAAGAAAGAGAGAGAGAGAGGCTCTTTGTACAGTCCTTTCTGTAAAGAGAAAAGCTCATAGGTAGATGTTTTCTTGACTCAACACCTCCCATTTCTACCAGGATAGATTCCAAGTTCAAAGTTTCATAATTCCAGTGGTGGCAGTTGGGATTAGGAAATTGGAAAGAGAGACGGGGGACAAATGCAATAGTGGTTTGGTCACATTAAACTCTCAGAACTTAATACATTTCATGCTGATATAACTAGTGTTTTCACATTTAATTCTTTATGTGTTTTCATGGTTCTCTCTGGTCCACACGAATGAATGAATATGATTTCGTGTGATTTGTTCACTTCTTATTTTATTTTCTGTGAAACATCTACTGACCACTGGCTTTGTAAAAGGCAACCCTCTAATACTCTTGGAAAGGAGGCCACTGAAAATCCATGAGCTCACCTCCTAGAAGGACATGATGTCTCCAATCATCTATAACAAAAGGCAGTGTAAGAAAAGGAAAAATGACAGAGGCAGAGCAGAGTTCATGCCCACTTGAGAAAGGCAAGGAAGACTGCCCAGGGACAGTAGGATTTGAGTCAGGCTTTGGAGGATAAATAAATGTACCCTGAAATCTAGGGAGTTCCAGACATAATACCTGTGCTACAGCGGTGGGGATGGAGATATGTGTGTGGGCGGCTCCACGTATGTAGGTCCACGTACTCTTTCTGTGAGCATCATAGTCAAAACTTTAACAACTGGCATGTCAATTAGAACTTTCCCTAGCCAGTTCCACATACCAATGTGTAATGACTAAACACCTGCCCTACCTACGGTTAAGAGTGGACTCTCTTGTACATATTTTGCTTGGTCAAATGAAGCCATGTCCACTCAGATCAATTCCAGCCATCATTTACTCCAATTGTGTTGTACCTTCGCATGGGATGGAAAATGGGAATCTGATGTTTCCTTTTTCTGTCCTGGTTCCCCAGTGCATCTCCTAGTGTAAGCATCTGCCTATATTGAGGGCAATTCTGCTATTTAAAAATCCATATTGTTGCAACAACATGGCCCTTATAGTCAAGCCAGCTACTTCCTTGGGTGCTCCACTTTGGGAACAGAAATCTCTTTCCTTACTGATGGAAGGATTGGCTGTGCTGCACTTGCTGACACAGGTATATCTGTGCACTCTACTCCATGGACAATTTCAGTGATTTGCAGGGAAAAGTAAACTCTTGATTAATTTTGTCTTGCTGACTTTAGAACTAAACCCCCATAATATGGGCTTTACTGCACATGGTTGGATGCAAGCATTCGGGTAGAATAACAGTAGGTCATGTGTATCTACTAGGAACAGTCTCCAATTTATGTCCCCTCAGTGGACAGTAGCCCTTGGTTGTGAGCCATTGTGGGCTTTCCAGCCACAGGTAGGTACAATAACATGGCTTTCCCTTTTGTCTCTTCACTCTTCACCCTCTGGAGCCCACCTTCACTTTCATCTAGCCCTCCTCCCATGTGACCGCACAGCACCTTGTCAAGCTGGTGGTGGGCAGTGATGAGAAGCTGGCCTTCATAGCCAGAGCAGCCTCTAGCCACCTCCCCTCTGTATCTTACAATTTCCTCCTCAAACTCTAGGTCCCATCCACTGAGTGGGGCATTTCCGATCTTCTTGATGGCAATATTCACATCAGCAAAAGATATTAAAATGTTGGTCAAGACCTCTGATATGTGTATGTTTGTTTATTTATAAGTGTGTGCATTTTCTTCTCTCATTGCTAAGTAGAATCAAGTGGTCAGAAGTTGGACCCAGAGCTAGGGTTTAAGTCCTGTTTCTAACCTTTACTGGCTGTGTGATTATAAACAAACAAACAACAACAAAACAAACAAACAAAAACCTCTCTATGTCCCAGTTTCCTCATCAGAGAAAAGAGTAGAATGGTAGCACTTACCTAATAGGATACTGTAAGGATTAAATAGTCAATATTTGTGTGAAGTGCTTGAAACAGTGCCTGGAACAGAGCCCATGCTAAGTGATACTTCTAGTTGTGTTATTTGAAATCATAGTGAAGTTCATTGTCAATGATAGGGAAATAGGGGAGCAATTTGCTCAAGAGGTTTGGGATAGGATACTTCTGGCGTCACTGTGGCAAGGAGACATTTCACCACGAAGGAGCCACAGTGAATTTTCTCATGGTGACGACGTGAAGCACGGAGGCAAAGCGTGAGCACTCTCAAGTCCTAGGCATGGTGGAGGTAAGATTGGGAACCTAAAAAACCCTGGCCATCTCCTACTGGAAAGATGTATTTTACACCCAACCCTGTCAACCTACCAAGCCAGACATAGTCTAACCTTAACTTGGATCCTACCTGGGAAGGTGATGACAGAGACCCAGATTCAGGTTTGGGGGAGTAGAGAAAGTAAGCCCTTTTGGACCAGCTGGCAGTGGTCAGATATGGGTTGTCAGTCCAGGTGAGAGACTCTGGCTGGAGGTGAGCATGACCTGGGTATGAGGGATAAGACCCTCAGATCTGTGGTTTGGAGCAAGTGAGATTATTGTAGGTTAAAGTGTGAAGGGCAGACTCTACAACCCCGCACAGCATCTAGGAATGGGCATTAGATGGTCCATAGATCCACTGAAACTATAAACAATTATTTGTATATTTGGGTTGAGTGCTCTCAAAAATGACTAAGAATCATTGTTAAAAGGAAATGTGCAAATTTAAGGTAGGGCTCTCATTCAAGGCACACTTTTTAAACCATAGGGAACAGAATTCTTTTTGTTAGTTTGTTTTTAAATGAAAAAATAATCTTGGACTATTCTCACCAAGCAGCAGAATTTTAATCAAAAGTTTAAAGGTAATACAAGAAAAAATGTATAAATTCTAGAAGTTAAATAGAAAACCATCCTAATGTTGTTCAGGCTACGACATACGGCTCTCCAATCTGGGTGAAAGATAGCTTGTTTTTCTGGCACAGAAAAAAAATGTTGTGTCAGTTCCTGTGTTGCAATTTCTCCTGGAATTCAACTTTAAAAGGTAAGCATTTATCTTATTGAACTATTAGCACCATTTGTCTCCAATTTATAAAATGTCTTCCTTTATCTACCTCCCTTCAACAGTCATAGTTATCACCCCACAAACACTTACATATCTTAAGCTGAACTGCTAAATAGACTTTTACAAAAATGTCTGGGAGTTATAGGGTATTTTATCTGACAGCTTTCCCATTGCTTTTTGAGCATTTCTTACTCTCTGATTAGTACATTTAGCGGTCATTTTAAATGGTGGACAGATCCCTAGAATTGTAGTAATTGCCGACTCAAGAAAAGATGAGAAATCATTAGGCGGTTTCGAATTTCATTTGTATCCATGTGATTGAGTGAAGTCATACAGAAACGGGGACTAATTGTATGTCCTTTCCCCTCAGTGTGAACATAACTCTGGTTTCCAAATAGAAAATTCTTATTTTCAGAAACCAGTCAATGGTTTGGTAACCATTTGATTCAGAAGCTCAGTTGGACCCTCCAAGGAACCGAGTGTACAGCATAATTTTGTGTTATCCAATAGGCCTCCAGGTCATTGGAGGGACACACAGCCTCTTGCCCGAGGGAGGCTGACCACCAGGCTTTCCAAGTGCAGCTCTCCTCTCCCTTTGTGAAAAATCTGGCAGATTGTGTTTTCCAAATAGAATTCCCTTTCTGAAATGCAAATTCACACTCTTATTTCAAATCCAGGTGAGTACTCAGCACATCGGACTGCTTGTTTCAAGGCCAGGCGTAGAGTAGCGGCCTATCAAGTGATGACATTTTTTAGATGTATTGGGTCCTGAAAAGGTGTTTGAAACAAGAATCAAATTAAAAAATGAGTGGTTACATATGTGTAACTGACTCTGTTGCAAGCCATTAAAATGGAATGTGTTGGGGCCACCATTTGCCTCAATTCCAGAGACCCTTCCTCAGTGAGTGTGAACAGAGGCCTGGCCATTTTCTTGGCTTTTCTTGGCTCTTTGGGCATGGTAGTGCCTGTTCTGCTTGAACCGGGGGCAGGACTCACCTTGGGATCCCAGTCCAGGGTTCCCATTTGTGAGAAACATGATCACAGAGGTAATTATTTGACTGCTGAAATACTGTTTTTCAAATATGAGCCCTCTTTTTTTTTTCTAACAAGGTCTGTATCTATTTTATCTAAACCAGCAGTAGTCATAACAGCCATCTCTCTTCTTGGGGAGAAATGAGCTATCAGTTTTTCTCAGGCTTGAGCATTCTCCCACCTGTCCTCAATTTAATGCACAAATGAAAGCACATAAATCTTTGTGACATTTTGGCATAAAGCACCTACTTCAGATGACTCCTTTAGGAAACTCTGAACCCAGGTGTTTGGTTTTTGCATAAACTTTGCAAAATGAAAATTGTAACACGACTGTGTGTACACACAGACACACACACACACACGCACACACACGCACACACATCTCCCCCAGAAGGTGGTTGCATGTGAAATGCGGAGAGCCGAAGGGATGTGGGTGTAGGCGAATAACATGTGTGCAAACTTAATATATCTTTTCCTCACCTTAAGTTGGACCCAGACAGTTAAATTGTAATTACAGCCCCATCTGGAGGGGGAGAAAATACAGTACCCAAGTGCTCCGAGCCTTTCAGCCATGGGTACTTTGTCAGGTAAAATAAACACACGTCCCATTTTCAGCCCAGGGTCAAACTCGACAAAAGCCATGAAAGATGGGACACTCATCAAGAACCAGATTGTGAAATGGTCAGAATGACAGCAACAACAGGAAGAAGGAATAAAATGGTTGGTTACTTCTCTCAAGCCAGATGGCTCAGGAAGGCTGCTCCTGGCCTACCTTGAAGGGATATAAATCCTCAGCAAAACTCATGGTGGATGGTGCTGCTGCCGCGGCTGCTGAATGAAATAGGGAGCAGACCTTCCCTGGCCAGAGAAATTGGCCCTGAGAAGGGCAATGACCCAGGCTGGGCCATGGTCAACCCTTGAGTACTTTAACTGGGTCATCTGCTCTGGTCACAAACAGGCGAGTCTATAAAACCAGAAGCACGTGGTGACCATATTCTCTGCCCTGTGGAAGAAGCTAGTCGTCTTGTCTAAGGGAATGCAGGTGACGTGTGGAGAAGCAGAGAGGAGAGAGACAGAGGGAGGGTCCTGGGTATATTTGAGTCCCTAGTTTCAGACATCCTTGAGGACAACTCATGCTCCCATTTCCATAATTTGGTTAAACAGACCATTAAATTCTCCTTTTTTTTTCTTTTGGGTAATCTAGCTCTGAGTTTCTGTCACTTGCTATTAACACCACTCAGTCTGAGTCATCAATTATAAAATAAAATTTATGAATGGATTATTTTTGTTTGACCTAATAGTACTGAAGCTAGTAATAATGGTTGCTAACACTTACTGAGGATTTACTAGGTGCCAAACCCGATCCAAAGAACATTAGATATGTATCCTTTCATTTAATACTCACAATTCCATGAGCTAGGAACAATTATTGTCCCTGTTTTACAGATGAGGAAATGGAGGCAAGGAAAGGTTAGGAGACTTGTCCAGGGTCTCACAGCTAATAAGGAGGAGGTGGACTTCACACCCAGGCTCCAGGGCCTATTCTTTTAACCCATGCTGTACAGCCCATATGCAAATCATGCTGGTGGAAGTACCATTGCTCCCATCCACTTACAATTCTGGTAAGTATTCTCCAGTGAGAAGAGTGGAGTTACAACTAAAGTGTCTGGAAATTAGACCTAAGTCCAGAAATAATTTTATCTATGTCACAGCCAAAACCGAGGGACAATTACTGATCTTCTACCAATAGTTAGATTACAAGTTATTGTAGCCTTTTATTTACCCATAACTTTTTCCTTTTGTTTCTTTGAAAACTGTGTCTTAGGGGAAAGTGTTGTATATGTGAGTACCATATGGCATATGTATTGCAAAAACATAGAAAGAAAAATATAAAATTGATAATAACTGGATCCTCAGTGGATCTCTTAGTGACTCTCAGACTTGAGAGGGTATCAGAACCACTTGGAGAGCTTGCTAAAGCACAGATTGTTGTGTTTCTGATTTAATGGGTCTGAACTAGAATTAGAGAACTTACGTTTCTAACAGGTTCCCAGGTGAAGTTCATGCTGCTAGTCTGGGCACCACATTTGGAGAATCATTGCCCTGTGGTAACTGCAGGTGACTGGTTTGTAAATATGTATGAAACATCCAATCAATTCAATGAAACAAATCATCCGATTTGATTGCTTAGGTATGTTGCAGATAGTTAACTGGTGTGTGTTTCAAAATGGCCAGATCTGGTTGGCATATTTTGGGGATACTGAGGTTAATAAAATGGCACATGAAGATACTTGAAAATTTTCATAAGAAAGAAAATATTTAGCTACTCTCCTTTTATGTGATAGTTTATTGTATGAAAATAACTTGAGGCAGTGAAACGCTATTTGTTGTCTAATGAAATCATAACTCTTCATCACTATGATTTGATGCCAAGTGGTTATAAAAGTCTTTTATATACAAATGTGTCTTAAATGTGATTATGTGCTTGCTTTCACTTGTAACTCATCACAAAATACAATAAGAAATGATCTCACTGTTATCATCAGTTATGCTAGCAGATATTTGTCCTGCAAATGAGTTGTGGTAAGCTGGGCTGATGTCATTTCACTCTCTTAATTTTATTTTTTTTTAAATGGACCAAATTATGGGTTTGATCCAAAGAGAGCAATTATAATTGATTTTGTTCTAGGGACACAAATATATTCTTTGAGAGTATCAGGTGAACAACAGGCACCTACTTTTTAATGTAAGATTTCAGTTTGGAAAAATCCCCTCTCTTAAAATGTTTCTTAGAGCTATTAAGTGTCTCAAATGTGCTTAAAAGTTAGTCTAACTGAACAAAAGAGACTAAAGGAAAGGGCTATCTTAAGGAAAAAGTTACTTTTTCTTTTATGAGAGAGATTGGCCTGTAGTTATAATGGCTTTATCATGTTTTGGTGTCAGTGTTATGCTGACCTTATAAAATGAATTTAAAAATGTTTTAATTTTCCAAACTCTGAAAGCATTTATATAAGGTTGCTATTTTTTCTTAAATGCTTGGAAGACTTCACTCATGAAACCATCTGGGCCTGGAGTTTTCTTTGTGGAAAAATTTCATAATTAAAGATTCAATTTCTTCAACAGATTTCTTATTTCTTCTTGTTTTACTTTTGATAAGTTGTGTTTTACAAGGGATTTATCCAGTTCATCTAAGTTGTTGAATTCATTGGCAAAGTTATTCAAAATAGCCCATTATAATCTTTTTAATGTCTATATGATCTGTAGCAATGTGGCCTTTTAAAATCCTGATGTTGGATTGAAAAATCCTCTCCTTCTCCCTCATTCTCTTTTCTTTTTTTCTAGATCAGTTTTGCTAGAAATTTATCAACTTACTCTTCTTTTCAAAAAATCAACTCTGGGCTTTTTTAGGCTTCCCCATTGAATACCCGTTTTCTCCTTTCTTCATGCTCTAATCTGTATCATTTTCTTTCTTTTACTTTCTTTGACTGAAATTTGTTAATCTATTTATAGCCTATTGAAATGGAAGCTTCCATCATTTATTTTCACTCTTTCTTCTTTTCTGAAATGTTTTTAAAGCCATAAATTTGCCTCTAAATATTGCTTGAGCTGCATCCCACACATTTTGATATGGCTTATTTTCATTATTGTTCAATTCAAAATATTTTCTAATTTCCATTTTAGTTACTTCTTTGACTCATAGGTTAGGTAGAACCAGATTGTTTAATTTCTAAATATTTTGAAATTTGTTAGTTATCTTTCTATTATTGATTTCTAATTTAATTTCACTGAGGTGAAAAACATGCTTTTTTGAAATTTGTTGAGATTTTCTTTTTCCTTCAGCATACGATCTATCTTGGTAAATGTTACATTATATATTTTTAAAATAATGTGTATTTAGTAATTACGGGGTGTAGAATTCCACATATGTTCATTTAGTCAAGTTGGTAAGAAATTACTTCTTGAAAGAAGAAAATGAAGTATTTCCCAAAGTTTAAGCAGTAAGAGAATCACATTAATGAGTGCTTATTCCTGGACTTTTGACACTGAACCTCTCAGCAGCAAATTAAGGATACTTGTTTCACTTCTGTCTGATTTCTCAGTATCTCTATCTTCATGTATAATAAGCATTTTGAATGGACACACCCCAAAAGGAACTCCTAATTTCTCCTCTAAATCTGTTCCTTTCTGCTCTGCACAACTCAGCAAATGCACCCCCAGAGCTCAGGCTGAAAACATTAGGAGTGCCCCCAATTTCTCTTTCCCTTACACTCACATCTTCTCCAGCAGGAGGTCTGCTCCTTCTGCTTTGAAATGTATCCTAATCTGACTGCTTCTGACAACTCCCCCACTACTGCCCGGGTCTAAGCCCCTAGTGTTTCTTTCAAAGTTGCTGTTGCAGTCACTTCCAAATGGATCTCTCTGGCTTTTTCCTCCTCTTGTCTTCTCCGTCTCCAGACCTGGCCACCTCCTGTAACAGTACACATAGTTCCTTTTCTTCCATAACAATTAGAATCATTAAAAAAAAAAAATTGAATTATTCTTTTGTTAGAAAACAAGCATAAATAAAAGCCAAAGTATTCTCATAATACTTAGAATAAACTAGAAAATGCTTACTCTGGCCTATGAGGCCTTCCATGATCTGGCCCTGCCTCCCTCTTTAATCTCATGACCCACCACTCTGCCCCTAGCCCCCTGCTCCAGCTATGACAGCCCTCTCGCTATGCTTGGAAAATATCTAGCTCACACTCACCTGGGAGCCCTGGCACTTGCTGTTCTCTCTGCTTAGAATGCTCTTCCCTAAGATTTTAGCATGATTCAGTCTTTCATTTCATAAGTGTCTTGATTCACATACTACCTCCTCAGAGAGGTGGTCCCTGACCACCCTAACACCCCATCCCCCTCCCCTGAGCTGCTACTTGTTCTCCATATGTCCCGAATATGCACTCATTTCTTCATAACACATTTCAACTCCTCAAATCATTTATCAGTTCAGTTGTTTGTGTTTATCTGTCTTTCAAACTAGAATATATACTCCATGAAGTCACCAGCAGTGTTGTCTAGTGTATGGCTGAATCCCAACCATGTAAACCAATGACTGGCACATAGCACTCGGTAAATATCTGCTGGTTGGATGGATGTGTAGATGGATGTGTGGACGATGAACGTTTAGCTAAAAAAGTAATTGTTTTACATCCGTTTGTTTGTGACAATCTCCTCCTCCTCTAGGTTGCACTAGGTTGTCCTAGTTCTAATTAGAAGGTTTGCTTATAAGGCTAAATTTCTTAAGGTACTCTGTGGATTATAGCATCACTAAATTCAGATTGGAGTTGTCATCAATTAGTCAGAGTTGGTTTTTCTACCAATGCAGAAATCCTAAAGTTTTAAGAGACAATGTGCACAGACATCCATTTTTGAGACAGAAGTTTGCATAATATATATACTCTTAAAAAAAGCTCTGTAACATATATACCCAATCCATGAGTATACTGGACTGTTGGCATTGGTGCTGATGGGGAGGGTGGAGGAAAATTATTCTTAGGTACTATTTTTTTGGTTTGCTTTTTAGAGGAAGTATTTTTTCTTTCTAATTTTCTGTATAACATTGTATATATTACTAACTCTCCACCACTAGCAGGATAGGATAGGCCTTTATAAACATTATCATTAATAATTCTCACCATAACCCTACAGAACAGACATGGTCATTTGCATTTTCCAAATGTAGAAACTGACACGCAGAGACAGTATGTGCAAGATGACAATACTGCAGAACCAAGACTTTGTCATCTTTCTGTCCCCAAAGTTGGCTCTTTTTTTGCTGGAACAAATACTGTCTCTCTTTGTATGTTGACTATGGAAGATAATTTAATAAATAATATTTAGGAGTTGCTATAGACTGAATGATTATATTCCCCAAAAGATCGTATATTGAAACATAATTCCCAAGATGACGGTATTTATAAGGTAGGGACTTTGGGAAATGATTAGGTCATGAGAGTGGAGCCCTTGTGAATAGGAGTAGTGCCTTTATAAAAGGGACCCAGAGAGGTCTTTTGTCCCTTCCGCCATGAGACATTGCAGCCAGAGATGGTTATCTGTGAATCAGGAGGCTCATACTTCCCGGACACAGAATCTGTCGATGCCTTGAGCCTCGCCTTCCCAGCTTCCAGAACTGTGACAAGTAAATTTCTGTTGTTTATAAGCCACCCAGACTATGGTATTTTTGTTATAGCACCCTGAACAAACTAAGACAGTAGTTAAAGGTAAAGACTTCTTGCAAATATATAATGTAGTCTCACGTAACTTATCCATGCATTTTTATTATAACCAAGTGGGCACAGATATTTTGGAATTTATCCTACTTACTTTCTCCTTTTCCGGGTTCTTCACTAAAGTTCTGCCAGCCTAGTGGAAGAAACAAGATGTTTCCAATTATTTTCAGCACTCAAGTAGAGTTGTGCAAAGAACCATTCTTGTCTGATTGTTCTTATGTCATTGTGTGATTTCGTTTCAGACCAAAAAGCCCTCTGAGGTCTTGTCAGACGTTGGTCACCCATATTATCACCGAGTGTATGCTTTTACTTCATTCAAGTATTTATTCAAATGTTCCCTCCCCAGAGAAGCCTTCCTGAATAACCTGTCCTCACTGCCTTCCCCTCTATCTCCTCACCTTACTTTATTTTTCTTCATAGCCCTCATCACTAACTGATCTTCTTTCATGTAAACCGTCTTTCTCATCCACAAGAATGAAATAATCTCCATGGGGAAGGGACTTGGTCTTATTCACTGCTGTCTGCCCAGGGCTGGGACAGTACCTGGAACGTAAGAAGGTACAAGAAGGTCCTGAGTGACTGTTTATCAAACAAATGAATGATGTCTTCACCCCACAAACACAAAGCTACCCTGGCTCCCATGTGGAAGTGGAAACTGACACCCCTGACTTTGGGACATTGTATAACAACATGGAATCACTTCATGCAACAACTTTAATCTCTGGTCACAAATTGATGTTAGTTGGCTAAACTGAGGACCCGGTCTCCTAATCTGACTTGCACTCTCAGCATAAATTCTCAACAATGTCAGGATAGGTTAGGCTGATAATTCTTCAACTTTGTTTTTACCAATTGCTGGTGTTCAATAGAGGCAGACCTAAGAAATGCTTAAGTAATTATCACCCTTAAAATTTTACAGTGGTGATCTTCTCCAAATGTAGAGGATGAAATGATGTCACTGAATAGACTTTTAAGTACTGAGCATTCTCCTTTCCCATCATTTCCTTTTAGAATCTATGGTGTTGCCTACCTTGCTACTGGGTCCAATAGTAGCACATGAATGTGCTGAAAGAACTCTGAAATGATCAGGCATGTACATTTTGACCATGTGTTGCTTGTGAGGATGATCATTCAGGTCCTGGGAAGGCAGAGTGAATTAGATCAAGTCCCTGTCCTCATAGAGATTATTTCATTCTTGTGGGAGAGAAAGACAGTTAAAAAAGAAAAGTACAATATTCAGGGTTGAGTTGTTGAGTTGCATACCCATAACAGCCATGGTTTTAGCTAGAAAAATTGTTCCTAGGTCATGTGCTGGAAAAAATGCTATCAGTGTCTCCCAGGGTTCTACAGAGAGAACATAACTTCCAGATGTTCTGCTTCTGAACATGTTGGGGAGCCTTCAGGTTAGAAAATGGTCCTCTCAGCCTTCTACTCCGATCTGGTTGGGATCCATGACATTGGCTCTGCCATGGGTATTTTAGCTGCAAATTCTACCAACGCCCTGTTGCATTTATTTGTTTTCTCAGTCTGTAATGAATAGCTTCACATACAGAGATTCCATCTGAACACAAACAGTCCCAGCCTTTAGAAGGCTGTCCAGCAAAGCTCTCAGAGTATGTGTGTGTGTGTGTGTGTGTGTGTGTGTGTGTGTGTGTGTTTCAGGGGTAATCATCTCCAGGCAACACTGCTTTGCCCTAGAAGTTGCCATTGCTGTCATCTTCCGTGAAATTCTTCATCCTTTAGAATGCTCATAAATGGGCATTTTCATGCCGAGTACATCATTTTGAATTGAATTTCAATAACTCCTCCAGTGGCCACCTGCCAGCCTGAAAATGTCCACACTTGTGAAATGAGCCTCAGTGAGTCTGTTTGGAAGCAGGCTGGCTTTGGTTTTAGCAACAGACTAGACTGAGTCCAGAAAATATTTTGTGATATTTATTTTTATAGCATGAATGAGCAAAACATTCAAGAAAGTGCTGATAGGGCTCTAATTCTCAAACTCCAACTTAGAAAATAGAAATTCAGATTCTCTATTAGACCCCTCAGCTCTACCTCATTCTCCCCTTTTTTCCAACGGGGGCCCATCTTTGTCGGCTTTGGCAGGAGCAAGGATGTGTTGAAATGCTGTAAATTACAGTTAATGTGATATGATTCTGTTTATCCTTGTTCAACACTGTTGAACCTACCAATTTTTCCTTCTTGGCTTTCCATGAATTAAGGCGACCAGAGAATAGCCAGTTGGAAGACTGAATCATTTTCTTTCTCAGTCAGAGCAGAAACAGGGACACAGGCTGGATGCTGGCCCTAAAGAAAAGGTTTCTTTTACTTTGACAAGATGTTCAGAAAAAGCCTGAGACAGTGCCCTATTAACTTCTGAAGAAAAAGCATTATGTTCTGGGAAGTAAGGAATTGAAAACATGATTCAATTTCCTACACAAGATTCACACCAATAAAATTTAAATGGAAAATATGGATGACTTCATAGCTATGAGCTGAATACTAAATAGACGACTGCCATCTTTAAGTTTCTCATTCAGAAGTGAAAGGATCAGCCCAAGCAGACAGTCAGTGACAAGGTCTCACTCTTTTATACCTTACTCATTAACGAGCACTGCACCTTCACAGGCAAACCTCTCAGACGCGAGTGGCTCAGGCACTCTGGCTGTCCTGGTACTAAATGAGCAGTGTGACTAAATTGTTCAAATGTCAATCACCAGGTTTGTGAGAAAGATATGGCATCTGTCAGATGTTTATTAGGAGTCAGAGAATTGACAGAGTTCTGTTTTCAAGTATATAGAGGTTTTGAGAAGAGACTGTATTCAATTTGTGGAGTTCTTTTGAAAGAAGATTTAAAAAAAATCTATATATATGTGAGAACAAATAGTGATAAATAATCGGGCAAAAATTCCAAAGTGAGCATTTTCAGATCTGGTTCGCTTTGAATATTGCACGATCCAATTAAGGTTTGATTAAATGAACAAGAATAGCAATGTCTTTGAAGAACAGTAGTGAGAAATTTAAGAAAAAATCTATTCTATCCCACAGCTAATAAAAAAGTGTGTAAGGCATGGTTAGGAAAATGTGCTGCGACCATAAGAAGAGAAGTATGTGATGAGCATGCGAGGGTTTTCTGAACAGAGACAGACGATGTTTTGTGTGCGCGGAGACAGAGTGACCCCTCCACAAACTCCCCTCTGTCCTCCCCACGACTTTGCTGTGATAGGGCTGATAATCCAAACTCCTTCCATTTACCTAGGGCACTGCATATTTGCATACGTATTTAACAGAGAACTTACAGTTGCAAATACCAATCTAGCTAAACCCTCCTAACTAGTCCAAAAATAAGGTGCTTATATTTCTCCTTCTCACAGATGGGAAACAGAAGCATGCAGAGGTTCCGTAACTTTATTCACCCATTCAGTTACTCATTGATTCACAACACACTCATTGAACTCTTGCTAACTAAGCATAGACACAGTTCCAGATGGTGGAGGAATAAAAGAAGTGAAATTTACTCCCCACCTTCAGTGCATTTGTGGAATGGTAGAGAAGTCAGACATCCGAAGGAGAACTCACTAGAATATAGTAAGTAGATTGAAGAAACCATGTCTAAAAATCCATCTCTCATGCAGCTACATCTTAACGAACCTCTGGCATTGAGTTTACCCGTCTCCTGCTGTGCCACGGCATGCCGTGCATTGCCTCGTTCATCCTGGCACCAATGCTACAAGGTTCCTTCTTCAACTGAAATCCATTAAGTGTCAGTCTTGGGAGAGGCAGGTCGCCCGCTGTTGTGGGATTAGATTCCAGTCAGGGAGATTGCCTTACATCAAAAATATGACAACATATCAAGGAGGTGGTACAAGTATGTTAAGTGCTACCAGAAAAGTGACAAGAGCTAGAAGAGTACATAGTTGAGGGGAGGGGATTTGACCTCAGAGAGGTCAGCAGAAGCCTTTCTGAGGATGGAACCAGGTGAAGGATGAGTTAAGAAAGTGAGACAGGAAAGGTATTTCAGCAGGAGGACAGTGCGTGGAGAATTGGATGAACTTACTGAAAGCACGTTAAGGGAGCGAGGTTGACCTGAGTGAGGAGAGGTCTGCCCCAGAAGGCTTCCCTACGAGTCACGTGGAGAGGGAGGGAGAGAGGACATCCTCACCACAGCACCAGCCACTAAGTGTGTATTAGCTGGTGGGTAATGGCATCGATTGACATTTCTCTCTTTTTAAAAAAAAAAAAAATTTATTGTGTATGTTTGAAGTTCACAACATAATGTTATGGGATATTATTGATAGCAAAATGATTACTATAGTGAAGTGAATTAACATATGTATCAGGTCACATAGTTACTTTTTTGTGACAAGAGCAGCTAAAATCTACTTATTTAACCCAAATCTCTAATTTTATTAACTACAGTCCTCGTGTTGTACCTTAGCTCTTTGAACTTGTTGATCCTACATGTCTACTTCTTTGTATCCTTTGACCTACATCTTCTCATTTCCTCTCCCCCACCCTCAACCCCTGATAACCAATGTTTTATTTTTATTTTCTATCTCTACGTATTGGACATTTTTTTCTTTCTGTTTTTTTTTTTTGATTCCACATATAAGTGAGATCATGATGCAATAGTTTTCTTTATGTGTCCAGCTTATTTCACATGGCATAACATCCCCTAGGTCCATACGTGTTGTGGCAAATGGCAACATCCCCTTCTTTTTTAAGGCTGAATAATATTCTGTTGTGTATAGATAGATAGAACACAGTTTCTTTATCCAATTGTCCCTCAATGGACACTTACATTGTTATCATATCTTGGCTTTGTGAATAATGCTATAATGAACACGAGAATGCTATCTTTATGAGGTGATGATTTCATCTTCTTTGGTTTTATATCCAGATGAAGGATTGCCGGGGCATATGTGGTGGTTCTATTATTAATTTCTTTAGGAACTTCCAACTGTTTTCCATGATGGCTGCACCAATCTACATTTCCACCAACAGAGTACTACTAGTACTAGTGCACTTTCACCAAGAGTTGTTACCTCTTGTTATCTTTTTGATGATAGCCATCCTAAGGGATGTGAGGTATATCTCATAATGGTTTTAATTTGCATTTCCCTGATGATTAGTCATGTTGACTACCTTTTCTTAACCCGTTGGCCATTTCACAGGAGCATGAATGCCAGGAGGTAGGGATTGCTGGGAGCCCTCTTAGAGTCTTCTACCTACCACAACCCAAATGTCCATTCAGAAGGACAAGGTCAAATATGTCATAGTAGCACCACACCATGGGAAACACTTCAGTCTTCAATAAAAAATGATGTTGGTATATGTGTGCACAGACTTGGTGAGATTTTCTAAATCTATTGTTAAGTGAATAAAGCAAGAAAAGCTATTTTGCACAATGCACACATTGTGACACCAGTTGTGTGGAAACAAAATATTTTTCCAAATGAAACCTGTTTATGTGCACATATATGTGCATTTAATTACAAAGAAATAAGCTTAGGAGGAGACACATCCGTTCCATTGATTGTGGTTACCATTGGAAGGAGAACTGGGTTCTGGGTGGAAGTGGAAGAAAATGGGCAACCATCTCATTTTACATCATACTTATTGATTGTTTGGTTTCTGTTTTTAAGTTTTTTTTACAATGGAAATATATTTGTGTGTTGAATATATTTTTTTTATATAAAAAGATCTGAAACTGGGAAGCTGGGGCTTGAATCAGCAGTGTGAATTTCTGGAAATGTGACACATTATTCACAAATGTGTCCTGATGGTGCCTTTTCATTGTGCAGAATCTCACAGTGTGTTTGGTGTTCAGCATGAGCTTTATCTCAGATGTTTCCAACTACACTTGTAACAAGGAGGCCAGTGAGGGCTCCATTGTCTCAGACCCAGGAGGTGCTCTGGGAGCACAGGGGAGGGCTGTGGCAAGCTGGCAGCTGGATCCCATCGAACACCGTTCTTCCCCAGACACAAAAGAAGAACCACAGTAGCCACCCAGAGAGGAGTCTGGTGCTGCAGGGCACTTCTGGGAGGCCACATGAAGAGATGTGGGACAAAGAATTCCTTTTGTGATGTGTCTTTTTGTTAGTTCCGTGACCTACTTTATCATCAGACAAGCCCAGGCTCCCACGGTGGAGGCGCAGTTCAAAAACCACTCGCTGGTGACCTTGGGCACGCTGCCCCATCCCTCTACACCCTGGTGGCCTCATCTGTAAGATGGTGATGGCCGTCATATCACTCTCATAGGTTTGCTGTGAGAATTAAATGAGCTGATACAATTGAAGCTCTTGGCTTAGTGCCCAGAACATATTAAGTGCTCTGGGAAAGCTACCAGCTGCTGCTGTTGTTGATATTGTTGTCTATTGTTATCAACAAAAGATAGCATTTACTAAATCCTTACCATGTTCCTGTACATGGCTCTGTGATAAGTGCCCCCAGCCTCCCCCAATGTGGAAGCTACCTTTAATCTTCCAATTTTACAGCCAGGAACTCTGAGGCTTAGAAAGAGTAAGTTACCTTCCCAAGTTCATAAGCTGGGGAATGACGGTGCCAACATCAGAACTTAGGTCTACGTGTCTCCAAAGCTTCTGCTCTTCACAGCCAGGCTCTGTTGCTTCACAGGCCTCAACACCCACGTTATTTTTCTCTTGGGATATTGGAAAAGCTTGACCAGCCATTAGAGGACTTGCGCATGGATCAGAGCACTTAGGAGAGGACTGGCCAGGACCCACTGCTGTAAAGATATGACAGAAACACAAGGAGACATGGACAGTAAGTAGGCAGTGTGGGACACTGTCCACAACTTCTTCAGCACCCAATCCATCAAGGAAATCAAGACATAAACAAAGATAAATTAGGTCTAACTTACACAATTAACATGTTTTTTGTTAGTTTCATGACCCACTTTGCGTGGCTCACGTATGTGTGTTTGTATAAAATCTTTGTACTCAACAGAAAAGATTCATTCTTGTCACACACACGGAATAGTTACAAAATCTGACCAATCTGACCAAGACTTCCCTTTATTCTGGTGGTGCATCTAGAGGCATGACCACAGAACTTTAGGACTTCAGAAGGAACTTTCTGGAGTACCTGTCTAGCATGGTGGTCCATGTGAGCTTCTAGAGGTGTTTACACACATGTCCCATTTTGTTATAATGATTAATGGAAATGTCATCTTCATTTCACTTATGAGGCCACCAACAGTTAGACAATAATCTACCAAAGGTGCACCATTTGCAAATCATGGTCCTGAGGAGGAACCCACACAGGGCTCCCTTGTTCTGGGGCCCACCAGCATTTTTCTTCCAATGTGCTGTTCCTGCTCAGGAGTCAAGGGTTCAATGACAGTTTTATGGGGGAAAAAAAGTTTCTTGAAGTAAGTTTTCCAAATAGCATTCTTTTCCTCAAACTTGTTTTCTGAAATAAAGCGTCAGACTAAGAATTCAAGCCTGATAATCAAAAAGACAGACAGACAATGACAAGTGTTGGCAAAGACACGGAGAACTTGAGACCTTCTTACTTTTTTGGCAGAAATGTAAACTGGTGCAGCCATTTTGGAAAATAGTTTGGTAGTTCCTCAAAATATTTAGCACTCCTAAATACCTACCTAAGAGAGCTGAAAACATGTCCATGCAAAAACCTGGACACAAATGTTCACAGCAGCATTATTCATAATAGCCAAGAAGTGGAAACAATCCAAATGTCCATCAACCGATGAATGCATAAACAAGAAGTTGTATATCATACAATGGATAAAAAGGAATGAAATACTCGTGCATGCCACAAAATGGATGAACTCTGAAAACATGCTAAAGGAAAGAAGCCAGTCACAAAAGGCAACGTGGTGTGTAATTTAACGTATATTAAATGTTCTGAATAGACAAATCTATTGGGACTGAAAGTGGATTAGTGGTTGCCTAGGGTTTGGGGGTGGGTGAGATGGAAGTGACTGTTGATGTGCATTGTGTATGGGGTTCCTCGTTGGGGTAATGTAAATGGTTTAAAATTAAATTATGGTGATGGTTGGACAACTATGAATACACTGAGAACTTCTGAATTGTTCACTTTGGGGAAACTTTTATGGTATGTGAATTATATCTCAGTAGAGCTGTCTAGAAAAAAGAATGCAAGCCTGACTTGCCAAGATGCCCTGTTTTTGAAAACTAAATGAACAAACAGCTGAAATTTGCTGTTTCCCATAGGAAAGTGGACAGAACGGAGAGGGTGACTTTCAGTGGGGCTATCAATAAAGACCGGAAAATGAGACTTTTGAGCCTTAAAGGTTGACAGCCTTTAAACGTGCCTCAAAGAATCAAATAGATTTGGGTGTACATAGGAAGGATATTCTAAATGAATGAAACGATGTGAGCCAAACTCCAGGGTGAAAACGAATGAACAGAAAAGCTTGACCAGCGTTTTTTTTTGAACATTGTTTAAGGAGACATACTGTATTTTTAAACCATACTTACAAAAACTCACAGGCATGAATAGATTTTGGATAATTTTATATTGGAAGTCAAAGGAAAAATAAAAAAAAATCTTTAGATGTTCACTCTATAAGAAATATTTGTAGGCAACCTTTATTCTTTCAAACAAAATGTATTCATAGTGGCTTCCACTAAGAAATTATTGGATCTGGAGTTGTCAATAATATTTTTAAAACATTAACCATGAAAATCCCAGCACACCCATTTTTGGTAATCATATGATCAAAGAGAAAATGTCTCTTTCTGTGGTTGGATGGCTGATTCATGGTGGCCACAAGCAAGCCAAGCTCTGATAAACTGGCATGTGGCATTTCTTATGGAAACATGTGCCCTCTTAGGAAAGAACCTTCGCATGGCAGGTAGTCGGAGTGATGACTGTCTTGAAGCCTTCAGTGAGATGATTCATTCCCAGCCCAGGGCTAACCAGAAGTTAGAAAGACATATTAAACAGCTTTATAGATCTTCTCCCCTCTAGAAACATGTCTCAGCAAGCTTACTATCCTATGTCTTTTCTACTTTTGGTTCTCTGCTCAGAAACTCTATGATTCTCCATGTTGATCAACTAAAGGCAGGAGTGAGGAATAAAGTATCTCAAGTTCTTGTTAAATTTCTACCTTTCTATAGGACTGGAATAAAGCTCACTAAGTGAAGCTGAGTCCTGCTCTTTCAGAGACTGAATCAAGAGAGAACACAGGTATAGCTATTAGTTAAGAAGAAATCAGTAACTAAGATATAATGAATGATGAAAAACCTCTAATATGCAGTCCAGGAGGCCTTGTGTGAGCAGGAGAGCACATGAACACTACAGGAGCCCAGGCAAAGTAGAACCAAAAAAGTAGGTCCCTCAGCAGACCAAGGCTAAGAGCAATGAATATCACTTCTCTCCATCGGTCCTTGTGGAAGCCAGGATTTTGGTTTCTCTTACCATCGGGGAGAGAAGTGATATCAGCTGGTCTGAAAGCAGGTTTCAGGAAGGTGTTTCAGGAAGATGATCTGATTAAGAATTTGGGAAGAAGGACTAAGATGCAATGTCTAGTAGGGCTGGATGACCCAATAGGGAGCCCGAGCACTGCTTAGGGTACCCATAAAGGAGGCACCATCTGTCATGTTCACTCTCCTTCCAATAAAGAGAGAAAGGGAGAAAGAGAGATACATAGGTACAGGTTGTGTGTGTAGGGCTCATGGAAGCACCATAAACTTTTATTGCTTCGGGTTTCTAAAAGTCACAATCTGGCCTGACAATGCTGTGGGTGCTGCGTCTATGATCAACATCACAACTGGTTTCGCCACTACTAACAGTGATAAATTCCATTTATTGGGCCTACCTCATGCTGGGAGCTTTTCACACATTATTTCTGAACATCCTCACAGCCACCAGATGACATTGGCTGTAATAATTTCAATTCACAGCTAAGGTACATGAGTTCTGTGGTTCCTCGCAGTGGCAGGGCTGGAATTCAAACTCGGCCACCAATGTTCCACTCCGTCCAGGGCACCAGGTCTGGACGACTAAATGGTTTACTGAGTTCATTTACAGGGGAGAAGGGAAGAGGAGCCTCAATTGGGTAAGGCATGGGGGGGAAGATACTGGCTGAAAAACTAGCCATCAAGCAGTTTGTTTTGTTAATTCCATGCTTGAGTTCCACAGCGGGGTCAGTGGGTTTGCAAGTTACCTCTTCAACAGTAGCTGAACTACCCGGAGTGCATGATAGGAAAAGAGGAAAGGGGGGAGGCTAGTCCTCCTCAGCCTCTCACATGAGAGAAATATGGTTTTCTCCAGCTCCTGCAGACAGGTTCCTGGGGCTATCTGGGGATGGAGCCTCAGGCAAGCTGATTTGAAATGCTTCCAAACAGATATCATGCTTCAAAGAGTCAGGCCCCTGTGGGGCAGACGCTGAACCTGAGTACTGGAAGAGGACCAGGGGGCTGGAATTCAGGCCCTGCCCTCCATCCCCCAGGCCCGGGAGGGTTTGTTTAACCCCTCAGGGGTGCTGTGTGCCCTCCTTGCCGAGGTGGTTTGTGGCTTCACGAAGCGATATTTATAGAGTGCTCTGTGATTCTTGGGTGAACATTTGTTTTATAAATGAATGATCAAATTTATTAGCAATGAGTAACTAACCCGTCTACATTTATTTTGTTGATAATACAAATTTACAAGGCTTTAATTGCCAGTTTTAAAACCCCAAAAACCCATACGTAAATATACCGGTAATAAAATATCTTCTCACTGTGCCCTTGACTTCTGTAGTTACATTAGGACTTAGGGGAAGGTCTGAAGGAGCTTTCAGAGGGAATCACAAAACCTGCATAAAAGGACTCAGGGCCGGAAAGAGTCTAATTCAAACCTGGCTGGTGATAATTTCATGGGTTTTAACCAAAATGCTACTACTGATACTAATTATTAATAATTTCCTTTATAATGCTTATTAATGGTAATAACCTCCTCTTATTCCTGCTGTTATCTCATTTATTGCCCCATGACTTTGCTTCTCCGAGTGTGGTCCCCAGATCAGCAGCATCAGTATCACCTGGCGGCTCGTTAGAATTGCAGGATCTCGGGTCCCACTCAGACCTACTGAGGCGGAACTTGCATTGTAATAATATCCCCAGGCGATTTGGGTGCGCATCGAAGTATGTGATTTGCTGCATTCCGAGATAGTTATAGCCTCTTCCATTTCACAGTCAGGGAAACTGAGCTCCAGAGAGGTTCAGTGCACAGCCCGCAGTCCCAAGTCAAGCTGAATTTGAACCCAGTCTGCTGCAGTCAGAGCTCTCAACTGTACGCTGTATGCTGCAGGTGTGCGAGTCCACCACAAGAGTCCAGAAGCATGGACTTGCGAGGACAGTGATGACAGTCCTGGGCCCCCAAAGTAGTGACTTCACTGGGCTCTGGTCCATGGGTTGTATACTCAGCTGTTTGTACCTACGTTCCTTAGAGCTGGTGTGGGGAGGCTCGTGATGTTCAATCTCTGCATGATGCACCTCAGAGAACCAAGGGACATCTTGAGGCTGTGACCAAGGGTGGTCTCTTTTCACATTTTCCTTCAAGGGTAGAAACGATGGTCTACTTATTGTTTAAGAAAAAATAGCCTATTTTAAAATAGCAATCTGAGCCCCAAAAAGTCAGAGAATATCTGAGGCCAAAGTGAAGTAGTAAATTGAGTATATGCTTTAACACAATTAACAAATATTTATTGACTGTTTACTATGTTTCAGGCACTGTCCTGAATGCCGAGAATAGAGTAGGGGCACAAAACTAAGTCCTGACCACAAAGAAGAAGGACATTAACAAGAAAGTTGACTTGAGCCATCCCTGTGTTTCTCCAAGAGACTCAAAAGGAAGTCAAGTCAAATCTTTGCCTTCAGTATTGACCCAGATGCAAATAGCAACCGGAGCACGATCCATGCAAATCTCCCAAACTACCTGAGCTCCCTATTTCTCTCTGTTATGGCAGTCTTATTATCTGAATCTGTTCTACCCTGAATGCATCTACTTTATCCAAGGCAGGAAGTCTCCATCTGTCAGGGTGAGCATTTTTCACGTCAGTTGGGGGCAGTTTCTATACCTGAAGAGAATGAAAGTTATTGGAATACATGGAACCTGGCCTATTGGACATCTCTCGTACAAGACACTCTTCTAGCACTGTACTCAGCAACCCCAGACTCAGTTTGCTACGTGTTGAGTGGATGGGTGAATAATATCCTCTTTAATGATGCAAAGGAATGTGTGATTTGGGTGCCCAGAAAGTATGTGGGTGCTTTAAGAACTAAATTGGCCCGTATTTCTACATAGATCTCTCCTTTTTCTGAACCTACTGGTGGCACTGTTTTAAAACCACCCTCTCCTTTTGTACTTTGTTGAAATCATTCTGAGTACCTTCTAAATTTATGACCTGTCATCTGCAACTTTCGCCTAAAGGCAAAGTTCCTCCTGCCATTGAGTGCCATTTTCAAAGAGTTGCATGTTGGTTGGGGGAAGAGAGACTGACTCTTCCAATGGAACCACAAATAATCAGATTTACATGGGCCAAACCTCATCCAAGGCTCTGAAAACTACTCCTGGAGGCTCTGAAGAGGGGAGACAGACAAAAATTCTTCACAATTGCCCTTTGTTTTTAATTTTATTAGAAATTACTTTAGCTTTATTGAATGAAGAGGAACTTAGGGATATGGTTTCATCTTTCTGGGTGTTCCCTTATTAGATTCTTGCAGCCTAAACCAACCCAGGCCACCCAATAAACAAGACTGGGATGCCTGGGTAACCAACGGGTTCTGTCCTCTCATGGATTCAAAATATGATTATAGAGAAGCCACCAGTCTCAGTTGCTGGATTAAAAAATGAGCAAGTCCAAGAGGTTCCCTCCCTGCCCTCAAGGTGTCTCAGATAAAACAATGGCAAATGTCAAATTCAGACAGTGAGGAGGGGCAGTATCCCAAGTTTCAAACACGGATATCTGATCTATCCTTCTGTATGGTGGTTGGATCTGGATGTTTGTGGATTTTCTGGGAAAGGGAGCTTTTGGGATGAGGCTGATGCCACAAAAGCTGTCTATGAATGAATATCACTTAGAATGTCTCACCTTACAGAACGAAGGCATATTTATTTTTTATCTTTTTTTCTCTAGCACTGAACGACAAGACAAACGTCTTCTACACCCCGAATAGAGCTTATAACAATTAGGTAGAAGTGGTATAAAAACAAAAAATAATATAACATTGTGAAATGTGGAAACTACTTGGAAAGGACAAAGATACTATTTTCACAGATAATTTCATTTCTACTACAAGTTGCAACTTGCATGTGTGTGAAACCCCCAGGAAGTCCCAGGCTTGAGAGAAAGAGTAAGGTCAGAGAATAGGAGCATCAGGTTGACAGAGGAGAAAGTGGTTGAGTGCATAATCCAGGAAGACCTCCCCTGAGGACATGGTCCTTTGGTTGTGACTTAAAGAATCAGAATTTAGCCATGGGTTGGGGAAGGGCCACAAGCAATGCATTCACAAGCAGATGACAAAACACGCGTGAGGGCCCCAAGTGGGTGGAGAACTGGGTGTTTTCTGAGAATAGCAAAAAGGTCCATGCAGCTGCAGTTGCACTGCAGTAATGGAGAGGAGAGTGAGCTGAGATGATGTTGGAAGGGAAGGGAAGAGCCAGATTGCACAGGTTATGTAGTTCATCGGCGAGCATTGACACGACCTGCTTTAATAGCAGCCCTGTGGCAGCTGCATGGGGAACAGAGTGCAGGGGGTTGGCCTGGAAACAAGGATGCACTTCAAACGCTGTTCAAATAGTTGAGTCCAAAGATGGCCCAGACCATAATGGTGGAGCTGAAGAGAAGCAGTCCAACATTTATTTGGAGTATTAGAATCCATAGGATTTGTTGATCGATTTTGATGACAGAGGATTTGTCAAGGAGGCTGTCAGAGTTTTAGTTTGAGGTCTTGGATGGATGTGTGGATCAGTTAACTGAGATTAGCTAACATTTCAGGAGGAACTGGTTTGGGCGAGAGGCCAAGTGATAGCAGAGGGACCCTCATCCTGGAGACACGACTGTGCAGAGATGCAGAAAAGCTGCCTTGGCCAAGGTGCTACGGTTGCTCTGTTTCAACTCATCAAAAAAAAGCCATCTTGAGTGATTATTGATGCCTCCCATGAGCACAGGATGAGCACAGGGTGAGGAGGTATGGCAAATTTGTTGGGGACTTGCCATCCTTGCTCTTTCCGATACAGGATGATGCCTGGATATAGGACCTGGTGTGTTTGTAAGTCTGGTTTGAAGCCCTTCTTTTGACAGAACACCATTATAGAAACTGTCAGGCCATGTTGAGTGACTAGTTGACAGGGACCAATTGCACTTTTTTTCTTCAGATTTTAATGCAAGTATCATCAATGAAGCCAAAAAGCATTTTGTTTCTTTTAGAGTGGTAAGTGTGCATTCTGTGTAGATGGTACAGATGTCCACGGGTGGGAAGACTCAGGCTTACTCTGGGGTCTGGAGTTTTATACACATAGCAACTTTCAGTAAAATGAGATGTCCATAAAAATTTGCAACTACAGGATAAATATTCTATGCACAAATCTTTTTATCTTTTTAATACTTGGCTAAAAGGAGTCTTGCGTATTGCACTTTGAAGGTTTTAGCTGTGAACTGCTAAGGGTGATACTCTTTTGATGGGAATAGTACCTCAATTCCAGAGCTCATTTCAAATAGCACTGGGTCCAAGGCCAAGTGCCTTGTGTCATTGGCTGGTCAAATCATACCGAGAATGCCCATTACAAACATATCTTTATTGCATTTTATCTCTTTAAAGGAGCAATATTTTTTGGCAGCTGGAGTTGCTTCTCTGGATCCAGTTAGTGGCTATAAAGGAGGCTCAGGTTTCTGGCAGGCAATCAGAGCACAGGTGGAGCTGGCCTGTGCACCCAACAGCCTCTTGGCCTAGGCTAAATGGGGATTTGGTGGAACTCCTTGGGATTTGTCAGGGGAAAAAAATCACGTTTCCAGTGGGAAGAAAGTAAATCCAGAATCCAGGAAGGGAAAGACAGCTTATAATAATATTTTCTTACCTCTGTATTGGGCTTTACATTCCACACTATATATATACATTACTGTATGTGGTTCTCTGTCCCCCCCGCACCCTCCAAAATCCTGCGAGTTATATATTATCCTCATTTTACAGATTTGGAAACCAAGGCTTACAAAGGGAAGGTGACTTTACCAAAGCCACGGACTAATAAATGGGACTTAAATTCAAGTCTGACTTCAAGTCTAACCTTCAAAGACAAGCTTCAAGGGAAGTGGAAAAGAACTAAAATTTATTGTGTTTTACCTTATGCCGGGCACAGTGCAGAGCTGGGACAGAAAGAAGAATTATTAGTAAATACTGTTTGCAACTTCAGTTGTCATATCTGACACTATTCGGGAGAAGTTATGAGGTTTAAAACAAACAAATAAACAAAAACGAATGTCACAGGGATTGAAAGTGATACTGGCATTTACAGGTGCCTTCAGTCATATTTAGTGAAAATGCAAGAATGATCTAGAGCAGGGGTCGACAGACTTTGGCGCACAGGCCAAATGCATCCCGCTGCCCGTTTTCGTAAATCGCAGCTCGCGGGAGCACAGCCGTGCCCATTCGTCTACGCGTTGTCCGGAGCTGCTTTGGCTCCGCAACAACAGGGTTGACGAGTTCAGACAGAAACTGCAAAGCTCGCGAAGCCTGAAATATTTAGTATATGGGCCTTTACAGAAAAAGTGTGCTGACCCCTAATTTAGAAACATTTTTTCATGTCGACTTGAATCATAGACCCATCCTTGAAGATTTTGTAAAATAGGAGTTGTAGTGAAGAGTAGATTGCAAATTGACTAGGAATATACATATGTTAGTACCTAAAGTACTTGAATAAGGTCTCTGTGATGCCCTCTGAACGTGAAGCCAGCAGTGTCCGGGGCATGGCATAACTGTCTGAAAATAGTAGAAAGGGGAATTTACCTATGAAATATCTATTAGTGTCACCTGCCACAGATGGGACAATGGAGCCACTGGGGTGTAGAGTTCAGGACCGGTTAACTGTATAGAAACAACCCCCACATCTCGGTGTCTGGCCTTTCTTGCTTGTGTCACAGTCCAGCGTGGGGCGAGCACCATGCCAAATGCAGTCATTCAGGGACCTGGGCACCTCCGTGGTGTGCTCTGCCGTCTCCCAGGGCTTCAGAGACAACCAGTGGCTCCTTCGCATCTAGCAGATGAGAGAGGAGCGTGCGTGGGGAACAACACAGGAGACTTTAGGGGCCACTTCTGGAAGTGACACATCACTTCTGCCCACATTACGTGAAGAACAACTAGTTACATGTCCTCGCGTACGTGTGAAGGGGCTGGGAAATGCAGATTAGAAGGATACCAAAGATGAAGAGACATGGATGTTGGTGAAGAACGAACCAGATTTTGCCTCAGTGGTCTGTGGGTCTAACCAGATAAAGTGACTTAGGTTTACATGCTGCTCCACTAAGAAGTCTCCTGCCTCCCTCTCTCCCTCCCTCTCTGTCTCTTTTACTTCCTCCCCTGCTTCCTCTCTTCTTTCTCTCTTGCTCCCTCTTTCCCTCCCTCCCTGTCTTATCTGTAGCCTATTTGTATAGCCTGGTCCACTGTTGTAGTGACAACAAAAAAGAATGTTAATAACTAGTCCCTGTCCTGTGTTATCTGTGGTTCCAACTGCAACTAAATTGATAGAGGAAAAAAATTAAAATTAAAAATTAAATGGAAGACTCCTACCTCTAATATAGCAGTAGTGATGCAAAGGGGAGCGTGGGCACCATGCTTGAAAGCAGAATGGATTGGGAACACTTGGCTTATGTATGTGTGAGTTTAAAGTGGTATTTAATTAAAAAGTTGCAAACTCACAAAACAAAGGATTTTGTTTGGCTCTCCCTTGTACAATCCCAGTTTCTAGGAAACAATAACTTGTGATTTATGGGTTCCCTTTTCACAGAAGTATGGAAGTTATATGTAGCTCATGTTTGAATGAGAAATGAAAAATCCCTGATGGTAACTCATTATCTGTCCAGCTAACAAAGGACAAAGGACAAATCCTGGAACATCTTTCTTTGCCATTTCAAATTTATGATACATCCTGTTGGTAAAACATTATTCTCTAAGCAAGCTCTGGAGTTTATTATTTTTTGTCTTCTCATTCTTCATGCCTGCATCATTTTTTGAAAATGCTGGGCCAGATGGAAACTTTCTTCCTTTTGGGTCACAAGTGGAAAAGACTGTGTGAAACCAGGGATGGCCTGCAACCACCTTTTCAGAGGAAGGTGGTTGTGTCTCTTCACAGTGCATAGGTTTGGCATGGCCTCGTTGGATTTTATTCCAGGGAGTGTCCTGGTTAGGAGCACAGGTTGTGGTGGAGGCACTATGAGCTCCTTTGAGAGTTACTTCTTACTCCTCATGGGCATTTCATCATCTGAAATTATTTTTATTCATGTCAGTCAGTGTACATTGTCTGTCTGTCTCCCGCAATGGGCCTGCAAACCTGGTGAGGGCAGAAGGAGTCTTTTTCTGCTTATTCATTGCTGTCTTCTGAGAGCCTAAAATAGGGCTTGGCACATGGTATGGACCCTAAATATTCAGGGAAGTGGAGAATGAACGAGTGAGCAAATGAGCACATCGTGGGAGGAAACAGATGACAGGCATGTCTTATCCTCCACCCCAGTGTCTAAGGAGAAGAGCAATGGACCCGAGACTTTGTGCCCCCCTTACTTGAGAGCAGCCACCCCCCATTGATTGGGGTCCATGGACTTGTCATCACTGATCACTCTGGAAAATTTTCAGCAGAATGTAGGTGATAAAATCATGTTCCATTGACTGAAACACTGATGAGAGGAAGCACAAACAAATTCCTAATTTGTCCCTCAGGGAGAAGGTACAGTTATTGTCCGTTTAGACGTCTTAGTTCCTACAATCCCACTCTAGTCTAAGGACAGTGGACTAGAGAAGTACTGTGGGGAAGGACATATTTTCAAAGAAAAATATTAATATCTGTTCTTCCAGATTTCAGTAATGAAATTCCCTTCTTAATAGCAACCAAATCAATGAGATACCCAAGAATGAACACTTTGCATGCCTCCTGCCTGCTTCTAAGGATATTCATCCATTCTGGCACTGATCGGGTCCCTGGGGAGGACTCAGACATGGACCCAGAATCTGTCCTTTTTCCCATGTGCTGTTGAAACTCGGCCTCTGGGTGCTCACTCCTAGAGGCAGTGAGAGGTTGGTGACCAGCACAGTGTATAGCAAGAGGCCTCCTGATTGGAAGCTCAGCCTCAACACCTACCAGCTTCAGGACTGTTAACCTCTGAATGCCAGTTTTCTTACCTAAGAAATGAGGATAATGCTAGCACGCACTTCTTAGTGTCGCAGGGAGGATTCGATAAAACAGTGCTCTGTAAAGGGTGTAGCATAACGTGAGGCATAGCAGGAGCTTTGCCCATGTTATTCTCTATTGCCATATTTATTATTATTCCAGCTCCATGAGGAATCCCGAGGATGGTTGAATTTTTTATAGAATGTTATAGAAGAGATTAGAGTATCATATCATAGGTCAAAATATATAAACTAGGGTATCTTCAATTCATAGAGTCTATGTCTTCTATGTCTCTTTGATTTTCTGTCTCACTTTAGAAAGGGCTTATGAAAATATTAGTCAATTTTCAAATTCCTTTCCTAGCAAGTCTGAACAGTCATGGTTTGTGGTATAATAGAAAATATTTGGCCTCCATCCCAGGTTCCTGGCACATAGTTCCTAAAACCCTTGGAATCTCCGGGGTAATGAGTGTCTTTTGTATGCTAATGAGAAGACTGGTGGCTGAGGATCCCCTAGACAGCTTCAGGATGGGGGCTGGTTGCCAGAGTGACCATATCAAGGGATTAGTGGATTGGATCTTTCAGCCCCCTACCCTGGCCAGAGATTAAGTTCAATCACCGATGACCAATAATTTAATCAACCATGCCTATGTGATGAGATGTCCATAAAAACCCCTAAATGGTGGAGTTCAGATTGCTTCTGGGTTGGTGAGTGCATTGAGGTACTGGGAGAGTGGCATGCCTGGGATGGGCATGGAAGCTTCCCCAACCCTCCAATCCCCATACCTTGCCCTTTGGAGTCTTCCATTTGGCTGTTCCTGAGTTGTATCCTTTACAATAAATGAGTACATGTAAGTACAGAGTGTTTCTGAGTTCTGTACGCGATTCTAGTAAATTACCAAACCTCGGGAGGGGGTCATGGGAACCCCAGATTTATAGCCAGTTGGTCAGAAGTATAGTTGGCCTTGGACTTGCAACTGGTGTTTGAGGTGGGGGGCAACCTTGTGGGACGGAGTCCTTAACCCGTGGGGGCCATGCTCACCGTGGGTAGTGTCAAAACTGAATTGAATTGTTAAACACCCAGTTAGTGTCTGCAGAGAATTGAGGAATTGGTGTCAGGAGGAAAAAAGCAACCTCTCATCTGATGTCAGAAGTGTTGTGAGTAAAAACAGCTTGCTGCCTATTACATCTACCACACCTAATGGCATTGCGTGAATCTCAGCCATTAGAGTCACAGTGGTCTAAAGGGGACAACAGATCTCTTGCACGTCAGCTGACACTCCCACATCCAAAGCACGGAGCAGACATCACTAATCATCAGGGCGCTCCTTCTGCCAAGTCCAGGCCCAGTCATGCATTTGAGCACATCGCTCCGGACGTCTCTCAGCTGATTAGATAATGACACCTATTTCCTTCGTAGCTGAAGGAGGCCATGAGAAATGTAGGCTTTAGTTCTGGTTGAACCACTAACCAGCTGTACAGCATTTAACCTTGTTTTTTTTATATTATGAAGCTTATATTTTATTAAAACTCAAATAAACATTTCTCCATCCTTCTCACAAGTACACAGGAAGATTGACATGAAAGGAAAGTTGAGGTTTTATAATGACTCAACTCCCATTGAAGTGCCCTTTGAGTTCCAGAGAGAATTGGCTCAGAATCCCATTTCATGACTTGTGGTAGGTACATCGGTTCCTTAGAATCCCCAAGATTGTTGTGTCTTCCTGAGGGGCCTCTTGTTCTCTTAGTCACATTTGTCTTAAAGCTGCTGCTTCTGGTTAAATGTAATCTCACATGCCCTGTCCTCGGTGGGATACGCTAACCTGGCTAAGGGGCCTCCCTAGCCTTTTTTCTAAATTTACACCCTCCGTCCCCAGCACACACCTCCGGTACAGGGCCTTTGTGAATTAGTTAGGTTTGGGCAGATGGAAATGGGTTTGCATATCAGTCATCCTTGTTCTCTAAATCCACTTAGCTGCTTCAGATTTCCTCTCCTCTCCTCCCCTCCCTTCCCTTTCTCCTTCCCGCTCCCCCTCCCTTCCTCCCTCCTTTCCTTCTTCCTTTTACTTCTTAAAAACTCATCGTACCACCTCTCAGAGCTCTCGGGCTCCGTCACATATTCTTAGTGCCTTTCTCCCGTTATTTCCTCTCCTCCTCTTTCATGGGCACAACAAAACTCAGACTCTTCCCATCTGAAATTCAGTCTTGCTTTGGATCTGCTGTCTTTCTGCAGATCCTGGTCTGGGCCTAATCTTTTCATACTCAAGTGGTACATTACGGTGTCTAAGTAGTGATAGGCCCTTCCCTAGAAAGAACTTTGGCAACAGTCATTAAAATTATGTACACGTGTATTGGTGTGTGTCTACATGTTGCCCCCTCGATATCCATTCTTTCATTCTTCCTCCTTAATAAGGACCCAAATTTTTACCTGGCACATTACTACCTGGTTGAAAAAATTGCTTCCTTTAGCTACTTTGTAACTTGATGCAGCCAAGCAACTAAATTGAGATTTTAAATAGAAGAATTTTTGGGAGAGGTGAGAGGTGTGGATCCTGTTTCAGTCTTCTACACGTGGCTATCCAATTTTCCCAGCACCATTTATTGAATAAGGATTCTTTTCCACAGTGTATGCTTTTGTCTGCTTTGTCAAAGATTAGATGGCAATATGAGGATGATTTTATATCTGGGTTCTCAGTTCTGTTCCATTGGTCTATGTCTCTGTTCTTGTGCCAATACCATACTTTTTTTTGGTTGTAGCCTTGTAGCATAGTTTGAAGTCTGGCAAATTGATGCCTCCCAATGTGTTCTTTTTGCTTAAGATTGCTTTTGCTATATAGGGTCTTCTCTTGTTCCATACGAAGCGTAAAATTATTTTTTCTATGTCTGTGAAGAATGATGTTGGTATTTTAATAGGGATGGCATTGAATCTATAGATCACTTTGGGTAGCATAGACATTTTAACAATGTTGATTCTGCCGCCCCACGAGCATGGTATGGTTGTCCACCTGTTTATGTCCTCTGCTATTTCTTTCCTCAGTGTTTCATAGTTCTCCCTGGAGAGGTCTTTTACTCCCTTAGTTAAATATATTGCTAGGTACTTTATTTTCTTTGTTGCTATTGTGAAGGGTATTGAGTCTTTGATTTGCTTCTCAGTTTGTCTGTTATTGATGTATATGAATGCCTCTGATTTGTGTGTATTGATTTTGTATCCTGAGACTTTACTGAATTCATTTATCAGTTCTAGGAGTCTCTTGGTTGAATCCTTGGGGTTTTCTAGATATAATATCAGCAGCAAAGAGTGAGAGTTTGATCTCTTCTGCCCCCATTTGAGTGCCCTTAATTCCGCTCTCTTGTCTAATTGGTGTTAGCAGGAACTTCCAGCACTATGTTGAATGGAAGTGGAGACAGTGGGCAACCTTGCCTGGTTCCAGTTCTAAGTGGGATCGCTTTCAATTTTTCCCCATTCAGTATGATGTTGGCTGTGGGTTTGTCATATATGGCTTGTATCATTTGTAGGTAAGCCCCATCTATGCCTATTTTGTTAAGCGTTCTTGCTGTAAAAGGGTATTAAATTTTGTCAAATGCTTTTTCTGTGTCTATGGAGAGGATCACATGATCTTTGTTTTTGCTTCTATTTATTTGGTGAATTACATTTATAGATTTTCATATGTTGAACCATCCCTGAATCTCTGGGATGAAGCCCACTTGGTCATCATGGATTATTTTCTTGATAAGCATCTGGATTTAGTTTCCTAGAATTTTGTTGAGAATTTTTGCATTTATAGTCATAAGGGATATTGGTCTGTAGTTTTCTTTTTTTGTTGGGTCCTTTCTTGGCTTTGGTATCAGGGTGATGTTGGCTTCGTAAAACATGTTGGGGAGGATTCCTTCTTTTTCGATATTGTGGAATAATTTCTGCAGAATAGGCACCAGTTCTTTGTAGGTCTGGTAGAATTTGGGTGTGAAATCATCTGGTCTGGGAAATTTTAGAGGATGTCAACTTTACCATCTCACAGAGCTAAGAAGTTCCAAAAGGCCAACAATTGCGCAGTGGTCAGTTCACTGATGACAAAATATCTTCAGTAGCAGGAAGAACCTTTTCAGAGTAGCAGTTTCAACCTCCCTGCTGAAATGATTTCAGTGCAAACCCATTTCTCTTTGCTGTTGCTAGTGAGAATGCTATTATAAGGCAAATAATGTAGCCCATATTTAGGGAGTTTAAATACCTTTTTGACATTGCACATGATTTATAATGTCTACAAAGGCATAGCTGAGATGGCTGATGTTTCCTTACATTACAGCAAATTAATTTCCCCAGCAGGTGTGTGAATACTGTAAATCCAATTAATGTTAATGATAGCATGTGCCTGCAAAGAGCAAAATGAATGAGGGAAGTTGTTCTTGTTAAAATCTTCTCACCACTTCCCATTGCCTCAGCAAGGCAGTGGTGGTGGCTTCTTTTTTTTTCCTCTTTATATGAGGAAATCAATAATCTCACTCATGTTTTCTATGTGTTTTACTCAAAACATAAGCTCAAGATGAGCCCATTTTAGCAGCATATGCTGAACTCCGTTCCTGGGCATTCAGCGATACTTCTGAAACTTTAATGTGTATTCAAATCCTGTGGGGATCTTGTTAAAATTCAAATTCTCACTCAGGAGGTCTGGGATGAGGCATGGGATCCTTTATTTCATTCTGCTTGTCCATTGACCATACTTTGGGAAGCAAAGCCCTAAGAGATACTTCAGTCTTTATCTTGTATCATCAGTAGTAACTGATGTGATTAATGATCATTCTGAGGCCCTGAAAATTCTTTCTGAAACATTCAAAAGAGCAGGAATTCAGGATACTGATCTGAAATTCTGTAAGCCATAGTCAAGAACTCTCCAATGAAGCCACTCTCTGGGAAACTCGACATATAATGGCTACAGATATAGGCCCTAGTCAAAATAGACATGGCATTGCATCCTGGCCCATCTATTTACTACTTATGGCTTGTACCATAGGTAGCATCTCTACCTGCCCCTGTACTCTGGCCAGGGCACTTAACAGTTCTGAGCATCAGTTTTCTCATCTGTAAAAAGGAAATAACAATTCCAGAGGAGAGTCTGGAGGACTAGAAACTAGATAGGAAAGAGTCTGGCAGTAATTATAGCAGCACAAGAAAGAGTCATCTGCTCATCCCTGTAAAACCTGGCTGCAGTTAAGACGCATGCTGCCTGGCCAACTAAGCTTCCTCACTGGCAGTTTCCTCTTGTGGTAATACCTGCTCATAGAAGAGGCCTCTGGAGACACTGCAAAGCTACAGAGGTTTAGGACATGGCCCTTAGCCCTTTGAGATGACTACTGTCATCAGCCCATCCAGATGCAGCATCATGGAAGTCTTATATCATGTTGGGCTCCCCTCTCCACAGCCATGGCCACTACTTCAGGCATGGCTATTTAGGCATCTGTCATTTTATCTTCAAACATGAAACACATCTTTTTTAACTAGAAATATTCTTCCCGCTATGGAATTTGGAAAGGCTTGTAGTTTTAGGCATGCATTATCTGATGCATAAGCTCTGGAGTCAGATGGTCTAAATCTCATGTCTGCCACTTAGTAGCTGGGCCATTGCTTCACTTCTAGTTTCTATGCTGTTCACATTCAGGACAGAGGTTACCTTTAGGAGTTAGTGAACAGAGTAGCTCTTTTTAGGGTACTGGTAATATTCTGCTTCATCCAGGTGCTCGTTATTTAGGTGTGTTCAGTTTTTAAATATTAATCATTAATTATAATATGTGTACTCTTCCATATGTATGTTATACTTTACTACAAAATTTAAAATATGAATTTTATATTAACCCAATTATGAAGACTACAATGATCAGAATGAATTCTTTTACATGCAAAAAGCAAGCATAAGTAGTATAGTAAAAAAAAAAAAAATCTCACAAGTGGGCCGTCTCTGGGCCAACAGCCTAGGAGGTGACATCTCATTAATCCTCACAACCAGCTTACTTCCTTTTATTTTGGTCTATGTGTTAGAAGATGCAAGAAGCAGGTTCATGGATCCCTAGAACCCCTGAGGGAAGAGTAGGGAACATTGGATAGTTTGGGGTCCAGCACAGCATACTCCTGACCAGTTGGGTTCTGTCCCAGGTGATGTCTAATTGTGTTATGCTGTGAGTAGTCAACATCCTGCATCAGCTACAAGTTGAGAATCAGGGTTGAACACAACTCAGCTGACTGTTCTAATCTGATAACACTGTCAACATGCTTGATCTATTACATGTATAGCAATGATGCATAATTGATCCATGACTACTTGGCGAGTAGTCATAAATGAATTCTATTTCATGGTAGTTGAGGTTAGGATTGTTTTCTTGAAAATACATTTTTGTGAACAGAGAGGAGTGGCATTGAACTTCTATTTGGTTATATAATACAAAGCATTTTATAGTAGACCTAAAAGCTGTATGGTGGGATGCTTAAGCATGTAACTTTTGATATCAGTCAAAATCAAATTTTGATCCCTGCTTTGGCAGTTAAAAGCTGTGTGACCTTTTACAAGTTGCTTAACCTCTCTGTGCCATGGTTTTGTTATAAATGGGTTGAATTGTTATGAAGACTAAATGAGATGTTTGTAAAGTATACTTAGCCCATTGTCTGGCAGAGAGTAAACACTCAATATGTAATTATTATTATATTATTATGCCTTTGATTGTCACAAAAAATCAATTAGTTAAATGTTGCTATTACCTGAGACCATTATTTCTGAGATTAGCATTGATGTGGGACCATCTGACCTACAGGGCAACTGGATATTTTCCTGATTAGCTGTTGTATAATCTGGACTTGTAAATGAAGGAAAAGAAAAAATCAGTATAAATTACTGTCCCTGAAGAGGGCTGGCAAAGCCTCCAGGACTTGAGCCAGCCCACCTTGTGTCTGGCCTCCAGTCTGCCCAGTAGCAATCACTTAATTCGAAGAAGACTCTATAGAGAAAAAGTTGAGCATTATTTTACATAAGTATAAGCCCTGAAACCTTATCTAGATTTCTTAGTCTTTATTTATTCATGTAGTTATTCATTTTCACATCTACTTTAGAACATGATTTCCCCAAGTGTGTACCAAAAAATAAGTCTTTGTAAATGTGTTATTCAATGAAAAACAGTTACATGGTCAAATAAGGTGGGAATTCTGCATACTCTGTCCCTCTCTTGAGATCTGTAATACACATTGGCCTAGTAAAGGCTCTGATAGGTCCTGCCATTCATTCAATCACTTGTTCATTTATTAAAATACGTATTGAGTGCCTACCATTTGCCAGTCACTATTCTAGGCTCTGTGGAGGTTGGGGAGGGGTTGTACAGCAGGAACTATGCTACTCCACAGGGCATTGTTTAATACAGTGTTTCTCAAATCATCATCTCTGTAAAGATCCTTCATGATTTGACACACCCTCACACACAACTTTCACTCCAGCTGAAATGAGTATCTTGAGGTTTCCCAAGCATGACATTCAGTATTATACCTCTGTGAATTTGCCTGTGCCTCTTCCTGGGCCTAGAATGCCTTTTCTCCTCCTCAGTCCCCTCTTGCCTCACTAACCCCATTCTTCCATTTAGATTCTGCTTAAGCTCAAACTTCTCTGGAAATCCCTCCTAGTTCCATGTTGTCAGGTGGAGATAGTTTTCCCTCCTCTGTGCTCTCATCGTGTCCTGTGCACACACCCTATCATGGCACATATTGTAATGATCTCTTCACTTTTCTGTCCCATGACAGACTCTGATTTCCTAGAAGGAAGGGGCCATGCCCCATCAATCTTTGTATTTCCAGAACTTAACATGGTGCTTGGCTCTCAGTAGTCTTTGCAAATGAGTGTTGAATGTTTTTTTGAATCAGGGCCAACGGTCTAGTGTCTTCATGCAAATTATTAAAAAGGCACCTGCTCTGAGCAGGCACAGCCTACGGGTGCATGATTTGGCAGGTACAGGCACATATGTGGGAGGGATGTGTCAGGGGGAAGATGGGAGGCACCCTTTCCTCTGGATGCAAGGCTTGAGAAGCAGAATTTGGGTTGGTCTTCAGCTCCAACTGGACCCTTTCGCCTGGCACCGTTTTGCCAGCAACCCCAGAGTGAAAAGAAGGGGGCCCCAGGACAGAGTCAGGGATTTTGGAGGGAACATTGTACTGACTGACCTCCACAGCTTTTGCAGACTCTGAAATACTATAAGTCTAAAATGAGAAAACTAAAGAAATTTTTTTATTCAAGCTTACATATAATTAGCATGTTTCCTTTCTCCTGCTTAAATTATTATATAAGTTGGTTGTAATCAGCTGATGGCCCATTCACCGAATCGGACATCTGCTGCTCTTTTGTCTCTAAGGAAGAGGAGAGCATTCGGCAGGATTCCCACTATGATGATGCAAGTTAAATTGGTCTTACTGCTGTATCTCGATTCTGTAATCTAGAAATTATAAATAGCTTTTGGGGTTGCCAGATGAAATATAGGATGCCCAGTTAAATTTGAGTTCCACATAAACAATGAATTTTTTTAGTACAAGTCTGTCCCATTTGGGACTTATACTAAAAAATTATTTTGTTGTTGTTTATCTGAAATTAAAATTTAACCAGGCGTCCTCTGTTTTTGTTTGCTAAATCTGGAAATCCTACACGTGATGCCTTTGTGTATTAACAGCTAAAATAGGAAAGATTTTTCTGGTACTTCCCTTCCAAAAAAGGGTACATTTGGGGCAGTAATTAGTGGAGACACATGAGAACCCTCTCTGGTCCTTCCTTGACTACACGATATAGTATGCAAGGAGAAGGGATACAGTCATGAGTATGGACGAAAAAGCAGCTTTTCTCTCAGAAAAAAAGGGAGAAAACTCAGTTTAGAATGATTTAGAACATCAAAGTCAGGTTCCGAAATTCTGTGGAGACTGTGATAGATACATTTAAAGTGAAACGTAGAGAGTGCCTTCATTTTTGCTGATTTGTTTTGTTATCTCTGCTTTCAGAGAGCACATAAATTTATTTTTTTCTTTATAATGAAATTTTTACTATTACATTGAGAAGAATAAAAATACCTATGTCCAAGGTTTTGGAAAAGCAAGAATTAAGATAGGTATATCCAATAAAATGGTTACTACAGTGGGACAAATTAACATATTCATCACATTGTGTACCTTAAATATACAGAATAAAATTTCTTAGAAGTTAATATATTCGATGTAAAAAACAAAACAAAGTCAGATTTCAATTGAAAATTAAAGCAAGAATTAAACATGGTAACACATTTTTAGCACCTAAACAGAGTAAATGTTCCAGAAATTGGAGATAATGTTATATCTATTGTTATTATGTTTACATCTAGAGCAATCTATATAATACAAGCTTCCTTTCTTTCAGTATATAACGGGAGGGACTGCTCGTCAGAAAAGGGGACTTCCATACCCTGAACTTCATTCACCCTCAAAGCTGTATTTATTTGTGCTCTCAAATTATAGCATCAACAACAGCAAATGTTTTACCCAGACAGAATTTTAATGCTGTTTATCTTTATTCCTTATTTATTTTGTGTATTAGTCCTTTAGTTTCATGCTGTTCTCAACCATTTTTTAACAGTGGCATAGGATGTTGCTAAGTTTTATTAGTGAATCACAAATATAGGCAGAGGTTGCATCTCAGTTTCTATTCAGAATCACACTGTGATAGTAAGATTGTGAATCAGAAACTTTAACTCTACCACAAATTGATCCACTATGGTTTGGGCCAAGCCACTTTTTGTTTTACCTTTGTGACTGTTTAATTGTTCTTATTCCATAGCAGTTAACTTTTATTTTTTTAATTTTTTTTATATGAGCATATTATGGGGGTACAGATGTTTAGGTTACGTATGTTGCCCTTGCCTCCCCTCCCCCCGTCCCAGTCCAAGCTTCAAGCGTGTCCATCCTCCGGATGGTGCGCATCATACTCTTTGTGTATGCATATACCCATCCCCTTCTCCCCCCTCCCCCCTGCCCGATATCCAATAAATGTTACTCTTATATGTGCACTTATGTATTGATCAGTTAATACCAATTTGATGGTGAGTACATGTGGTGCTTGTCTTTCCATTCTTGGGATACTTCACTTAGTAGAATGTGTTCCAGCTCTTTCCAGGAGAATACAAGAGGTGCTATATTACCATTGTTTCTTTTTTTTTTTATTTCAGCATATTATGGGGGTACAGATGTTTAGGTTATGTATGTTGCCCTTGCTGCCCCCAAGTCCGAGTTTCAAATATGTCCATCCTTCGGGTGGTGCGCACTCTTTGTGTATGCATATGCCTGTCCCCTCCTCCCTCCTCCCCCCTCCCCCCTCCCCCCTGCCCGACATCCAATAGATGTTATTCTTATATGTGCACTTATGTGTTGATCAGTTAATACCAATTTGATGGTGAGTACATGTGGTGCTTGTCTTTCCATTCTTGGGATACCTCACTTAGTAGAA
>CAUYSK010036748.1:0-19411 GCA_963575035.1 Avahi laniger | reverse complement strand
TAACCCCCAGTGATTCCTGCCTCCTGGTATTCATGCCTTGTGTGAGCCCCTCCTCTTAAGTGCAAGTGGGATCTATGTTTGGCTGCTTTTTTTTTTTTGTGAGACAGAGTCTCACGCTGTTGTCTGGGCTAGAGTGCCGTGGCGTTAGCCTAGCACACAGCAACCTCAAACACCTGGGCACCAGCAATCCGTCTGCCTCAGCCACCCCAGTAGCTGGGACTATAAGCATGCGCCACCATGCCCGGCTAATTTTTTCTATATATTTTTAGTTGTCCAATTAATTTCTTTCTATTTTTGGTAGAGACGGGGTCTCGCTCTTGCTCAAGCTGGTTCTGAACTCCTGAGCTCAAACAATCTGCCCGCCTCGGCCTCCCAGAGAACTAGGATTACAGGCGTGAGCCACCGCGCCCGGCCTGGGTAAATTTTTAAAGAAAACTTTTAAGAAGAATACAAAGAGTTTCCATATATTCTTCACCCATATACATTAATTTTGCCACATTTGCTTTCCCTCTCTTATTTATATATACATGTGTATATATAATTTCTTCCTGGACTATGTAAGAGTAAGTTTCAGACATCATGCTCCTTTACCCCTAAACACTTCAGTACCTATTTCCTAAGAAAAAGGACATTCCCTTTTGTAAGCACAATTATCAAAATCAAGAAATTTAACATTGATACACTGTTATTTAATGTATACTCCATATTTAAATTCTGCCACCAATTGTCCCAATAATGTCCTTTATTGCAACTTTTATTTTTCTGGTCCAGGATACAACCCTTGATCACAAATTGCATTTAGTTGTCATGTGTCTTAGTTTCCTTTAATTTGGAACAGTTTCTCAGTCTTTCTTTGTCTTTAAGTTGTTATTTTTCAAGAATCTTGGCCAGGGTTGGGCTTATTTCATGCTTCCTCATGAGTAGATTCAGGTCATGCATTTTTGGCAGGCATATACTAAGTGATTATGTGTCTTTTTCAGTACATCACATCATGAGGTGATTGACGCTACTTTAGTCAATTGGTTAGGATTGTGTCTGCTAGGTTTCTCTACCTAAATGTTACTATTTTTTATTTTGTAATTATTTTGTGGGAAGATATTTTGAGACTATGCGATTATCCTCATTAAGCTTTCACCCAGTAGTTTTAGCATCCACTGGTGATTCTTGACTGATTTAGTGATTATTATGATACCAAATAGTGATTTTTTTAAAACTCCATCACTCCTTGGAAATTTACTAATTGGCGTTCTACTATAAGAAAAAGCTTTCCTTTATTCCTTATTTATTTAGTGACACTGGCCTCACTCTGCTGCTCAGGCTGGAGTGCAATGGCCCCATCATAGCTCACTGTAACCTCAAAACTCCTAGGTTCAAGCAATCCTCCTGCCTCAGCTTCCCAAGTCCCTCCCAAGCTGGGACTACACGCACGCACTATCCCTTATTTATTAATGTAAGTATTTATTAGTAGTATAAACTGATGGATTCTTATTTTGTTCAATTGGTTATAATCTATTACTGTCATTATTTATTTTGATTGTCCAGTATTTGGCCAATAGGAGCCCCTTCAAACTAATCTCCATGTCTTTTAACATTTTTTATTTCCCGGAACAATAAGATATTCCAGGCTCATCTTTTACATTCTCTGCCCTAGTCCTAGAATCAAACATTTCTCCAAGGAATGCTACTTCATTTTAATAGGGAACCTGAGTAGCCTTTTAAATGAAAGACTCATTGACATGGTTACAGGATTGAGGATACATAAGTTGAGATACTGTTGTAAATAATATTTTAGATCAGCTTAAGGAAAACCTAGAAATTCTAAAAAATAAATTGGGACAGTCCTAAGTCATATAGAACAAGTATGACATTTAATGAGATTTTGTGATTCAATGAATTCTTAAATACAAAAACCCAATCTTAAGAAAAATCTCCTAATTTTGTTCAAAAGTTTTCAAAACATTTCATTTCTAATATTTCTGTAATTAACATGAAATAAGAATATAAACAGTTTAAATAAAGTTTAAGAGAATACATTTCTAGGTTAAAGAAGAATGAGTAATAGAACCATGGGAGGTCTAGTTAACAAGTATATATTTAATCTACTTTGCTTCTTTCTCCCAAGGTCGTTCCTTTGGGCTTAATGGTAATCTATGATTGTAAGGAAATTACCCATTTGCTACAGGTAGGTGCTGGCCTTCGATATATAAAGGCAGAAGAGAATCAGGAAATACAAGTGATATTGATAAATGTAGACCAATACTAATTAATGAGCTAACATAGGTCACAAAGTTTCTATGTAATGAATTTCGAAAATAATTTGTATGGTTAGTCCAAAAGCTTACTTTAGAACAAAACTTTATAGAGGACAATTTTGATACTACTTCCTATTCAAAGAGTAATTTTAAAAATGGAAATTGCCTGAGAAAGTAAAAAAATAAATGTCAATGCACAAAAAATTATAGTTTAATATATAAAATCCACACAAATGTTCTGTTGTTTGATTTTCTCTAATTTCAATATCATCTTGAACTTAGTTTTGATTACTATTAACTTTTCCAAAGTATCAGTACACAAGCCATTCATTCATGCACGCAAAAAGTTTTAATGCATGCCTACTACATGCCAGACCCTGTGCTAAGTGCTAGGGATACAGCATTGAACCAAAAAAAGGCCCCAAATTCTTTACTTCTGTGACATTTCATTCTAATTAGGGAAAGGAATAAACAAATATGTAAGTAACATGTATAAATAAAACAGGAGTGGAGGTTATATAGTGCCGAAGTGGCAGTGGTTTTAATATTTAAACAGGGTGATGTGGAAGGTCTTGCTGAGAAGGTGGCATTTGAAAAAAATATGCAATGATTCATGAATTTGCATGTCATCCTTATGTAGGAGCCATCCTCTGCATCACTCCAATATTAGTTCATGTGTACTGAAGCAAACACATGAACAATAAAAAATGGATGAAGGAATCTATAAAAGATGTTCAAGCAAGAAAATATATAATTCAAATAGAGATAATTTACATCCATAAAACTGGCAAAAACTATTAAGTAATATAATAATGTCAAGTGCTGATGAAAATATAGGCAAACAGGAACTCACTCTAATACAATGTTTATGACAGAATCAATTGCTTTAACTCCTTTGGAGTTCAATTTAAACCCTTGTGAAGTTGGAACCATGTATACCCCATAATGTATTACTAGTAATTTCACTAATAGGTGTCTACTCTAGAAAAGCTCTCACACGTGAGCATAGACATACACAGTAATGTTCACTGAAGGTCTATTTTTAACAACGAAAGAATGGAGTCCAACTGACCAAAGTGGGTGGGAGTGGCAGGTAAGGATAAATAAATTTTGGTTTATTTACTTAATGCAATATTATAAAGCAGTTAAGAATGAATGAAAACATAGACCGTGCTTGTTATAAATTTTAAGAATATGAATGAACTGAATCATTGTGTGATTTTTCTGAAAAATCACAAAAACAAAATGTTGAGTGAAAAAAGTTATAAAAGACATGTACAATATGATACCATTTAGGTGCATTTTAAAACAAGACTACAGTATATGTTGCTGATGGAAGCAAAAGTACAAAAACGCACATAGGAAGGAAGCACACCATTCTCAGCATGGTATAAATTTCCTTGCGTCTCTGTAGGGCTTACGGAATCAAATAGGAAAGGGAAGAATTTAGTTACACCTGAATTCCACTTTTAACATTCACTAGCTGTGTGACTTTGGGCAAGTTACCCGTCCTTTCTGAGAGTCAATTTCTTCATCTATAAAATGGTTATAAAAATATCGTAGCTACACTGGGTTATTAAAAGGATTAAATGAGATATGAAATATATAAAAATATAAGTCACATAACATGCTCTTGTCCTTAAAATAAAGTGGATCATAATGTTCCCCATAATCATCAATTTCTATTTATTTTGGACAAGAAAACAAGGAACAAGGACTGAAAATAAGAAAGAGCCAATAACAATAAAGCCATTACAAAATAGCATCTTGGACTGAGCGCAGTGGCTCACATCTGTAATCCTAGCACTTTGGGAGGCTGACGCAGGAGGATAGCTTGAGCCCAGGAGTGGGAGGCTGCAGTGAGCTATGATCAATCACACTACTGCACTCTAGCCTGTGTGACTGAGATCCTGTCTCAAAAAAGGAAAAAAAAAAAGCATCTTGCTTCAAGGAGAGTTAAATCAACTGAAATGTCTTCACTATGCAATGACACTTCAAGGAATTAAAATCCTTGAACTATATAACCATGCCAGTATAACCACAGAGGCAGTTTGTGAGGCTCAGGAGGCTTTTCTACCTACCTACCATATTATCTTTCTCCTGATCCTGCTTCTTCAGGTAGCTTAATACAGACATTGTATCTTTCTCCATTTTATACTGCTGTCTCTTCAGCTCCTCATTACTTTTTGCCAGTCTCCGGGAAGTATCACGATATTCAATCCTAGACAGTTCTGTGACTTCCAATCTGGCTTCCCAAAGGGAAGCATTGGCCTTGGCTCTGTCCACCACAGATTCATCCAGTTTTATTATTGGTATATTCCTGCATGAGAAGGGGACATTGACAGTATATAACTCTACTGTATTAGTATTACATTTCTCTTTTTTAAAACTTGTTTTGCTGGGCATTGCCTGGTGAAAACAAGAAAATATTGTTGGATGAATGAATTAATAAGAAATACGTATTTACTTGTATCCACATAAGAGAGTTAAGTAGGTACCTCTTCTTGGAAGAGGGGAGCACTGGAGCATAACTCTAAAGGACTGGAAAAACAAAGACGAAAGCCATGCTAAGTCAAATTCATTTCATAAAGCCTTCACATCTTTTCATTTACTTCTTTGATCTTCCCATATTTAAACTCTCTTTTCTATTCCTACTCACTGAGTGCTGGACCTTGGTTCTTTCTACTGCAAACCCATTACCTTTGTTCCTCTTCTGCATGAGGATATACAGTCATATGCACCTGTAATCTCCCACCCATTCCACCCTCCAGTTTTGTTATGGGATGTTTTTGTCTTTGTTTTAGCCAGTTCTTGGACAAAAGATCAAGTCAATAGTCACTAGGACAAGTATATTAAATACTTTATCAGCTGGTGCCACAGTGCACTGGATGCCTAAGAAACAAACCATAATCATTCATATAGAGGTGGACAAGAAATTTTTTTTAAAAAGATAGATTCAAAGATTAAAGTGATGAGATTTTTCAAAATAAAGATTTACCATATGAGCATTAATAAAACACTATCCCTTTTATGTGGGAGGCACTAATATATAGAGAACATATATGAAGACTTCACCTGTATTTGAATTCTAAATATTCTCACACATATATATGTGTTGACCTTTCTATACTGTCATCTTCCATATCTACCCCTCAACTCCTGGTTCTCAGTCCCTTTCCACTCCCACTTTCACCTTTTGCTCTCTTCAAATTAAGGCCAGCTCCATACCCAATCCCCTAGCCTGTGACAGCTGTTGATCTCCCTTTCAGCACACTTTAGGCACTAGTGATGGACTGCCTTGCTACAATCATCCAATTGCTCCCTGAAAGTATCAGGTCTAAGTGGCTCAGAGTATTTGATGCAAGAAATTAGACACTTCTAATTTCTAATGCAAGACTGTAGAAACAAAGTCAGGTTTCTCAAACAATGGGTCACAGAAAATCCAAGGAATAAGATCTGTTACCCTCAGTGTTCTCACTGTTCACATGTGTCCTGACAATGCATGAGCAAAAATAGAAAACATATGCTGGCCGGGCATGGTGGCTCACGCCTGTAATCCTAGCACCCTGGGAGGCCGAGGCAGATGGATCGTTTGAGCTCAAGAGTTCAAAAACAGCCTGAGCAAGAGCGAGACCCCGTCTCTACTAAAAAAATAGAAAGAAATTAAACGGACAGCTAAAAATATATAGAAAAAATTAGCCGGGCATGGTGGCACACGCCTGTAGTCCCAGCTACTTGGAAGGCTGAGGCAGAAGGATTGCTTGAGCCCAGGAGGTTGAGGTTGCTGTGAGCTAGGATGATGCCACGGCACTCTAGCCTGGGCAACACAGTGAGACTCTCCCAAAAAAGAAAAAAGAAAAAACATATGCTAGTGAGTTCCAGGAATGCATAGCACTTTAAAAAGTGTTAGGCATTAACTATGCAGTTATGTTAAAAAAAAATTGCATTGTAAATTATTCCAGGTGGGAACCCAAAAAGTATGTATAGGACAGAATATGGTTAATGCAAAACTTAGGCTTGTAAAATAATAGCTGCAGGAGTCTGAGAAGTCCCTGGACTTTGTAGATACGGCAGACGGCTGCAGCCAGCATTCCTCCTCCCTCCATAATGGAGACCAAGGCTGTTCCTCCCTAGCTCTCCTGATAAGGATGACGCCAGAACAGAAGGAAGGATGCGACTGGGGTAAAGAGGTTGTAGGAGTTGGTCGTTTAAAAAAGAATTTACTGCAAACAGCTGTTCTGGCCACTGTCCTCTGCTGCATGTAGCAAGAAGCAATTCTTCACCTGTCAGTTTGGCCCAGAAACAAAGAACCGAACAGGTCTGGTGGGAGGGGGTCGGCTATCCGGGTTTATAAAACCCCTCACTAACCCCCTTCTGTGCTGGCTCTCTTTTCAGACTCAGCCCACCCACACCCGGGTGAATAAACCAGCCATGTTGCTCCCACAAAGCCTGTGTGTAAAATGTGTCCTTAGGGTCATTTGTTCACCCTTTCAGTAAATATTAATACATGGGAAGAAAAAGAGCTACATCTAAGTATGTACATTGGGCTATTATTTTATAAAGAAAAAAAAGGAATATCCCAAAATGTTTGTGAATGCTCTTGAATGATGGGATTACAGGTGATTTGTTTTCTCCTTTGGTACTTCCCATGTTTCCCAAACTTTCTGTATTTAGCAAGAATGACTCTCTTAAGTTACTTTATAAACATCACAAGTTTGGGGACACCGTTGTGGTCCCATATGCGGTGTTGCTGGACACCATGTGTGACTCCAGTATGTCCAGAAACCACCGGGGTCACTCAATGGGTCTAGTGGCGATCTAGCAGCAACTCCAGGTCTGCAAGAGGTTAGTGCTAGAGCATTACCCACCTCACTGGTTCAATTAGTTTGGGGAAACCTCAACAATTACCCAATTTAGTCAAATCCTTTAGGTTTTCCCTTTGAATCAAAAGAGATCTCCAAAAATGCACAAGGAACTACTTAATCACCCAGACATCCTCTAGATGTTCAAGACCATCTCAATCACATAGTAGAGATCTGTCAGGCTAGGGGCAAGCAAGAATGAGCAATGGGAGCTATAATTCTCACAAGCAGGGAGAGCGAGAGGGGCCGAAGCTGACCAGCAGGGAAGGCTCCACTTAGGCAGCTCGCAAACTCGAAATCCCTGGAGGGCAGGAGAGGGGGCCTGGGGGCGGCTTCTTCTTACTTGTTTTTGTTTTTGCTCTTGCTTTTCTTTTTGTCTTTTCCCTTCGACGACATCTTGGCTTCTCCAGGCTCACGGCTGTGGTGGCTGCGCAGCCGCCGCCGCCCGGGCCGGTTAGGTCTCTAAGGAAACCTGCACGCCAAGCGGATAACGTCCCGCCGGGCGGTTGTCGGCGCGCGGACAGCGCACGCGCCCGTGACGTAGCCCGGGAGCCGCCGCGCCAGCCCGGGGCGCGGGGCCCGGGGCGCTGGGCGCGGGGGGCGGGGCGGAGGTCGCGCCGAGGGCGGCGGGCGGCCGCGCCGGGGCGGCGCGCGCGCGGTGAGTGTCGGCGGCGGCGCCTGAGCCAGCCCCGGGCCTTGGCTGGGCGGGCGGGGAGGCGGGAGCGGGCCAATCCTGGGCGGCGGCGCGGCGTCCTGCAGGCCAGCCGGTGCGGCGGGCGAGGCGCCCTCACCTCAGGAGGCTTAGTTCCCCGCGGGTCCGCCCGCCCCGGTCATCCAACCGCAGCGGTTTTGCAGCGTTTTCCGTCTCGCTCGCGGTTCCCTTCCTCTCCTTCCTCCACGCCGCAGCCAGCGTGGCCGCAGCTACCTTACCCCCGCCCCGCCTCCGCCGCTCCGGGCACTGCCCGGCTCTTTTGCTTTTCTTCTCCCTTTCCTGGCTTCTAACTCTTGCTGATTCTGTAAGGGATGGCGCAGCCAATGGACGTCTCAGGCCAAACGTTTTTTGATAGGCAGTTGAGGACTTTCCCAAGGGCGGTGTTTGGGGGCGAGGCTGCCAGCCTCCAAAGGGAAGCGCGCACTTACGCCCAGGAGCTTGGCGCTGCCATCGGGGTCGGAAGGAGGGTCCTCGGCCCCACTCTGTCCTGTGTGGCCGACGCTTCCCATTCGCTAATAGCTCACACATCCACAGTCCCGTTTTTTTAGCAAGTTACATAAAGTTGAAAGCTCTTGTTTTGTTTTAATTCTGAATACACCTCTGAAAAGGAGTGTAATCAGAAGTATTCTCACTTGTTGGAGGAGGAGCTCTGATTATGCCTTCAGTCAATGAGAGTCAACCGGTGAGTCATTAAGGAAGATACAGTACTGTGAGTGCCAAGCCAATAGTTGAGAGACTTGTGATTGAAGCTCTGCTCTGCCTTCAAATTAAACTTTCTTTCAGATATCATTGTAGATCCTCCTTCTGCATGTATGTAGGGAGAACTTAATGCCTACACCCCTTCCCGAGGTCTTTGGCCTCTAATTTTCCCCCCTTCCTTTTTTTTCCACTTAGGTGGTCTGTGTTTCTGAATTCTGTGATTTGAGGAAACAAACTGATTTGGTTATGAGCCCTGAAAACCTTTTTGGACATACCATCTGCTAGCATGATTGTGGCTTATTCTTACTGTATTTCTAGTGCATTTTCCCCTCTATTTGTGTGTCACACTCCTTTGGGTCCATAGGTGGAATCACCATACATTGAAAGGGTTACCTCTGATATGAAATCTATAAAGTTGCAGTTAATTTTGCACGTTTAAGATTCTAAAAATGTACCCTGTTGGTAACTTACAGAGAAGAAAGAGTAGGGCATCTTCTGTCACAGGCTATACCTTTGAATTCATTCTAAAAATTGGTTACTTTATAATATGAAAGTCCAAGATTTTCCTTATTTGAACACAGGCCTACAGATTCAGTTATAAACATAAAAAAATTGGCTGTAACAAGATTACTAATATCTTAGTTACAGTGTTTTATAGTTTATTGTATCATATATTTTTTTTATCCACTAAGTTCGATTTTGTAGATAAAACTGTTGACATGAATATGGCTAAGAGCAATGCTAAGATTTCATACTCTGGTAGAGGTGATTCTAGAATCTACAGTCTTCTGAATCGCCGAGTTCTCTACCAAAGAACTGAATGATGTTATTCAGTCATCTGTTGGTGCAGATAATAAGGTAGAAGTTGCTATTTAGCAATTCATCTGATAGCATTTCGTTCCACAATTGCTGGTAGATGGCTTTACTATGAAGTTTCAGGGATTATTTTGCTGAATAAATTTGCTTTGTTTCATTGTTTTTAAACTTGGAATAAGCCACTTAGTGTTTTGTTGACTTGGTTTTGTAATTCTTTTCCTCCCTAGTTTTCCTCGTTCGTGCATGGTCAACAAAGAAATATGGAGTGTCTTGGCTGAATCGTAGTACAGACAAGATCATTATGGTCCTGGTAGGTAGAGCAAGCATCCAGATATAAGATAACATCTCTGCCAGCTTAAAGTTGTAAATGTACTTCACGTGCTCCTGAGTGGTGGTTTTTGTGGGTTTTTTGTTTGTTTGTTTTCTGAATTTGATTCTCTATCTTTTGCCAAACCATGCTAATTTTTCTCTTTCCCATTGATTGTAGTTGCATCAAGTGTGGGATGGTTCAACAGGCCATATATAGAATTTAGGACTATTATGTATCAAAATAGATAGTATTCCTAATTTTTTCTTCTAGAAGTTCCAAAGCTAGGTTTACTTTGTAAAGTCATTTATGGCTTTACTTTGGTTTATCTTGGAGAACAAGTTTCTCCTCATAAATCATCTTTGAAATCAAGTAATAGCAGATGCTACTCTATAGGTGGAAGACGCTACGTAAACAACTTTAGATTTTGTTTTTACACAGCCTTTCAAATCCTGTATAAATATATTATTTTCCAAACTATCCGAAGGAACCGATCAATGTCTGTGAATATCATGGAAGTTAGTTTCTTCATCCTACTTTTTTATTGCATGTGCTGCAAATAAAGAATGCCATTAAATAGACATTGTATTTGATATTAAGACTAGTTCACATCCCTGCAGGGGCATTATAAGAAGTCATGAAGGTCAAGGATTTAATCTTATCAATTTTTAATGTTCACAGTTTTATTTATATGCAGGATGTTAATAATATACTCTAGATACACAAAATAGTTAATAATTATTAATTGTTGGCAGTATATTTGCAAAATATCCCATTTTTTATTAGTTTTCCATGCTGACAAAGCCATAAGCTCAGGATTAAACATTCTTGAGCTGGGCTCGGTGGCTCATGCATATAATCCTAGCACTCTGGGAGGCTGAGGCAGGGAGGATTGCTTGAGGTCAGGAGTTTGAAACCAGCCTGAGCAAGAGCAAGACCCCTGTGTCTATCAAAAAGAGAAAAAATTAGCCAGATGTGGTGGCATGTGCCTGTAGTCCCAGCTACTCAGGAAGCTGAAGCAGGAAGGTTGCTTGAGCCCACTGTACTCACTTGAGAGTACAGCGAACTTTGATGATGCCACTGCACTCTACCCAGGACAACAGCAAGACCCTGTCTCAAAAAAAAAAAAAAAAGTTCTATAACAAAAATTACATACCCAAATTTCAGGTCCACTTGTCTGTACTTTCATATCATGGATCTGTCAACTGTTCATTCATTTAAGAAATGTTTAGAGAGTACTAACTGTATACTGGGCTCTCTGATAGCCTGAGGGGCACAGTGGGGACAGAAGAGGGCTACTGCCCTCAAGTTGCTTACAGTTAAATATAGAAGGCTCTGACCCAGATACCGATACCTGGGAATACACAACCTCATTGGCACCTATACACAAACAGTTAATATGCCAAGCAGTGATTGATAAAGGGGAGATGGCACAGACCCTAAGTGCTAGAGGAATTTGGAGGCATTTAAGACTGTCATAGTAAGCCAAAGTTTACAGAAGGTGGACTGAATGGAGAGGGAAGGTAGAACAATGTGAGCAAAATTCAGAGTGTGCTTGAGATAAGTAGTTTAATTAGGCTGGGCGAGGTCCACACATGTAATCCCAGCACTTTGGGAGAGGAGGCTTGAGCCCAGAAGTTCAAGGTTATAGTGAGCTATGATTGCATCACTGTACTCTAACCTGGGTGACAGACCTGTAGTCTATAAAAAAACAAAAAAAGTAGTTTAACTAAAGTAGTGGTTCCTAAAGTGTGTTCCACAGACCAGCTGCGTCAACATCTGTGGTAACTTATTTATTATAAATGCTATTTCACAGGCCCCACCTGAGACTTACTGAATCAGAATTGCTGGCAATGACGCCCAACGATCTATGTTTTAACAAGGCCCTCCAGGTGGTTCTGATGCATGCTAAAGTGTGAGAATCACTAGACCAGAGCAGAGGATTATTGTATGGAAGTGGCAGACAAAAAAACCTCTGAAAATGTAGGCCGGGAACTCATAGTAAAGGAGTTAGAATATTAGACAAGGAATTTGTCTTTTATCCTGCAGACTAGAATCACCAACTTGTGACTGGAAGGCTGGATTTGACCCATAGATGTGTTTTGTTTGGCCTGCATGGTGGTTTTGGAGATTTTAAGTGGAATTTATTGTCACCCTTTAAAAAACAGCAGATTTTACAAAGAAATCTATGCTTTCAGCTTATCTTGAAAAATCAGAAGAGCTGGCAATATGGGGCCTACATTCCATTGTGACAACACTTGGTGGGAACAGCAACTCCCAGTGGTGGGAAACATACTCTCCAGTTTGCCACAGCCCCCACCACTTCCTGTTTTACAGATACTTTTATTCATTTACATTTCCTGTCTAGCCCCTGTAAGGTATTTGAGTTTGTACCTTCTGTTGTGCATAGTGGGACATCGATGAAAGTTTTGAGGAGAGTGATGACATTTATGTATTGATTAATTCATTCAACAAGCATTATTTAATTAGATGTATAGTGTATAACAGATTGTACCGTGCTAAATCATTAGTGTTCAAAGATAAATGAATCCTTGCAATGATGTGGCTTACCATTTAGTGGGAAAATGATGAAAACAGCATTTTAGGAAGACAACAGTGTATAGATTTAAAAAAAGAGATATTAGTTACTGGTAGACTAGTTTAGAGTTGCAGTCTGAATTATTAATACTATAGGCCTGAATTTAGGTATCAACAGAGGGACAAGGAAGAAAAAAAGGAAGAGTTGGAAAAGATATTGCAAAGGAATAATTGTCAAGTTTTTTTGTTTTTTGTTGTTTTTCAGACAGGGTCCTGCTATGTTGCCCAGGCTGGCCTCAAACTCCTGGACTCAAGAGATACTCCTGCCTCAGTCTCCTGAATAGCTGGGACTGCAGATAAGCACTACCATTCCCTGCTCCATCAGTTCTTGATATTATGACAGATTGGAACGTAGAAGGCATGAGAGAAGAGAATTCAAAGACAATAAAGATTTTGAGTTGTGTATTAGGAAAGTTGTAGGACCACTAAAGAAACAGAAAATTAGGAAGAGAATCCATTTAACCCTCTATGTGTATGTGTGTAGAGGCAAAGGAAGGGGGAGGTTTAGAGATAACAGTTTGACATATCTCTTGAGTTCACTATATTGGCATACACACAATTTAAGTGTTTCTAAAGGGAAAACTTAATAGAAATGTCAAGATTGGGCCGGGAGCAGTGGCTTACGCCTGTAATCCTAGCACTCTGGGAGGTCGAGGTGGGAGAATCACTTAAGGTCAGGAGTTGGAGACCAGCCTGAACAAGAACGAGATCCCTCTCCAGTAAAAATAGAGAAAAAAAAATTAGCCAGGCAACTAAAAACAGAAAAAATTAGCTGTGCTTGGTGGCACATGTCTGTAGTCCTAGCTACTCAGGAGGCTGAGGCAGGAGGATTGCTTGAGCTCAGGAGTTTGAGGTTGCTGTGAGCTAGGATGATGCCACTGCACTCTAGCCTGGGCAGCAGAGTGAGAGATTGTCTCAAAAAAAAAAAAAATCCAAAAAACAAAACAAGATTGCCTGCTTAGGGGTAGATGGCACTCATTCCATCCTAGGATTCCAAGGTAACAACTAGAGAAGTGTTTAATTTGTAGTAAACAAAGTGTAAGAAGACCTTTCTTGAAAATGTTTGCTTTGGAAGCCCTATAGGTAGAGTTTATAACATTGTTTGCATGAGCAATTCAAATCCATAATTCACATCTTCTCTCGAACATATAATCTTCAGATTTATGTTGCATAGGTAAGTTAAAATTTTTTTTTGAGAGAATGGAAAATACTATCAACTCAAATAGTTAAAGATGTTTTCTCAGTATCAGTGCCACCCTTCAGAATTTAAATCCAAATTGGCTGTGTGCTCCTGAGGTAACTTAACTATGAAGTGTTGTCATAACTGTTGCTCATTTGAAATAGTAGCCACAGTTTTTCCTCTTAAGACCTTATGTTTGAAAGGCTTAGTCCCCTTCTCCTCCTTTTTTTGGGGAAAACTTTTTACTGTGGTAAAATATGTGTAATATAAAAATTGCCATTTTAAACATTTTTAAGTATACAGTTCAGTAGCATTAATTATATTCGCAGTGTTTACAATCATTGCTACTATTTCCAAAACTTTTCCATAACCCAAAATAGAAACTTTGTACCTTTAAGCAGTAACTCCCCATTCTTCCCTCCTCCCAACCCTTGGTAACCTCCAGTCGGCTTCTGTCTCTATGAACTCACCTATCCTAGATATTTCATATAAATGGAATTACACAATATGTTCCCTTTGTGTTTGGCTTTCTTATAGCATAGTGTTTTTTAAATTTCGTCCACCACGTTATAGCATGTATCATAATTTCATCCCTTTTTATGTCTAAATAGTATTCCATTTTATGGATATGTCATACTTTTTTAATCCATTCATCTGTTGATAGACACTTGGGTTGTTTCCAGCTCTGGCTGTTGTGAATAGCGCTTCACTGAATATTGGCATACAACTGTCTGTTTGAGTCCCTATTTTCAATTCTTTTTTTTTTTTTTTTTGAGCCAGAGTCTTGCTCTGTTGCCGGGGCTAGAGTGCTATGGCATCAGCCTAGTTCACAGCAACTTCAAACTCCTGGGCTCAAGCCATTCTCCTGCCTCAGCCTCCCACATAGTTAGGACTACAGGCTTGTGCCACCCACACCGGGCTAATTTTTTCTTTTTCTTTCTTTTTTTTTTTTTTTGAGTTGCCCAGCTAATTTCTTTCTATTTTTTAGTAGAGATAGGGTCTTGCTCTTGCTGAGGCTGGTTTTGAACTCCCAACCTCAAGCAGTCCTTCTGCCTCGGCCTCCCAGAATGCTAGGATTACAGGTGTGAGTTACCATGCCCGGGCCCTATCTTCAATTCTTATATATATCTAGGACTGGGATTGGCTTGCTCCCTTTTAACCACATATTCATACATCTAATAGTAAGTGGCCACTCATTGATCATATTGTGGAACATATAGCAGATATTTTAACAGCCAAAAAAGACTTCACAAATGCATAAACTAGATTTTACGCACCATGAATTAGCTCCTTAGTCACTGCCCTCCTTACATTTACACACAGGCGTCCACACACACGTATATACTAGCTTTGGAGGGAGTATGACTTTCTTCTGTTGCTGTTGCTGATTTATTTTTTTCCTTTCTCCAAGTTCTGCTAAGGCGGATTGTTGACTTTATAAATGAACTGGCTGAGTGGTAAGAGTGGCTGAGGTGGTAGGTTGTAGTTTGAGAAGAAAATGTGGAAGACAAGAAAGAGCCAAAGTCAGGAGATGAGCTTGTTGATCTGGCGCTTCCAAAGCATAAACAAATTAGAAACAGAAATGTAGAAGGAGATAACTGAATCAAAAATAGGCATAAAAAAAAATAGGCATAGACAGCAGAAAAAAAAGAGAACTTTGGTCTTATCATCCATGTCCATCTTCTACAGGTTGAAAAAGTAACATAGTAGTGAGGAAACAAGGGAGAAAACCCAGAAGCAAAAGAAAAAATTGGTAAGTAATCTATATAAAGTAATACTCCACTTTTCAACACATTGACTGCTATGTGAATTGTGTTTAACTCAGGCTAGTTTTGACCCCAGAGGCCTCATGAGGCAAAACCCTGCAGTTGGTTCATGAAAATCTTACTTGATGTTCTTATTGTTACAATTAATATTGACAATGTAATTCTAAAAACGTGGATTGCATTGCATATAACCCACGCACAGGAAACAATAAAAAATAACAAATTAGAAAGGATCTTTTTGTTTTAATAAAATATTGTGGTCCCAAGGAAAAAAATTTTTTTTCTAGTGTGACAGTCAGTGTGTTAATAGGTCAGATTTCTGTAAATTCTGCTTTCTTGTTCCTAGCTGTGAGCTCACAGTAAATGGAAAAGGGTCTATAAATCACAAAAAGAGCTGTCACAAAGTCCAGGACCCTTATTTTTTTGGAGAGGCCCTCATTTGCATATATTGACATAAAATTCTAGTAATTGTGGCTCCCTGGTTCATATCCCACAACAGACTTAAAAAGAAAATTAGGAGGCTGGGCCTGGTGCCTCATATCTGTAATCCCAGCACTTTGGCAGGCCAAAGCAGGAGAATGGCTTGAAATCAGGAATTTGAGACCTGCTGGGCAACAAAGCAAGACTTCATCTATACAAAAAATAAGATTAACTGGGTGTGGTGGCTTGTGCCTGTAGGCTCAGTTACTTGGAGGCTGAGGCTCAAGGGTTGCTTGAGCCCAGGAGTTTGAGGCTGCAGTTACCTATGATCATGGCACTGCACTCCAGCCTGGGCTACAGAGTGAGACCCTGTCTATAAAAAAAAAAAAATTTTTTTAAAGGAAAATAGGTAATGGTGGTTTATTGAAGAAGTTGGGTGCATGACAACACTGATCAGTGATAATATGATAGCATGATGTCAAGGAAAGTTAGCTCGAAAGCATAGCCATCTGGGACCATTTGGTGGTAGAAGGGCAAACAGTTCTATAGACCTGTAGCCCCTAGAGGCATCCCAAGTTCATAGGAAAATATGGCTGATGATCATAATCATGACCGTAAGCCATAAATAAAAGATGATATTTTCTATAGAAAATTATAATTCACTTTAGAAACATTTTTACCAAACGCTGTTAAGATGTTATAGTATTTAGAGGGAAAGCATCTTAAAAGTATATTTGGAGGGAAAAAGGCATATTTGGGAAAATTTAATTATATGGAACCTCTATTCCTTGCTTTATACATGAGGCATCATTGTAATATTTCAGTTTTTCTCATGTTTTTCATTTTGATTTAACGCGTTTGAAGTAGTAGCTATTTTTCAGTTGATAACAAGAAAGGGAAAATATGTTTTTACTCCTCTTCCCACAGTCAAACTCCAGTATAAACAGTACCTAGTGGCCTCTGCAAATAAGCACTTCCCACAATGGATGTGGGTTTGGATGCAGAGATAGCTTATTACTTCAGATTTTCATTGTATTTGTTCATTGGGGCAATATGAACTCCCTCCTGACTGATAGCATTTTCTTATCTGAAGAACTTTGATTCTTAATGAACTGGTAGAAAAGTCAAGCTGAAACACTGAAGAATGAGGTCATACACTGCCTGACTCATTTCACTACAATATGCAAATGGGTTCACTTTAGAGAAGGGGTCATTTTAGCACTTCTCTAATGATGTTTTGATTGAAATGGAATAAAATACATAAAGAAGCAACCTGTTTATAGGAAAGAATTTTATTTTATTGGTAACTACTAGTGCGTCAATTCTAATTCCTTTGTTGGGAGTTAGAATATTTGATCCTAGAGTTGGAAGGACCTTAAAGGATATATCCAACTGGGTGTGGTGGCGGGCATCTGTGATTCCAGCTACTTGGGAGGCTGAGACAGGAAGATTGCTTGAGCTCAGGAGGACAACATGGTCAGATTTGGGCTGAGCCCTTGGGGCAAAGACTCTCCCCTCACCCACCAGAGTGAGACAACTCATGGGGAAATTCTTCCTGTTCAGTCTGTCCTCCAGTAGGTTCCGTGCTTAGAGGTCTTATTACAACTCCTTGGCAATGATGTCATAAACGTTGAGTTTTTTAAATAAACTTTTATATTAGTTTTATTGACTTGAAAGACACTTGTTATCAATTTTTTCTGTGGTTTTCAAATCTGTGCCAGTCATTAGTCTTTTCCCTTCCTGCCAGATACCTCTTCAGTACCTAATTTTGTTGTCGTTTTTTAGAGACAGGGTCTTACTCTGTCACCCAGACTGGAATGCAGTGGTGTGATCATAGCTCACTGCAACTTCTAACTCCTGGGCTCAAATGATCCTACTGCCTCAGCCTCCCCAGTAGCTGAGACTAGAGGCATTTGCAACCATGCCAAGCTAGTACCTAATTATTAATGCTACCATTATATGATTAGAAATTTTTTTTCTGTATATAACATAAAGTTCCTATTCTGTTAATATAAATATTTTCACTCTATATCTTTCTTAATTTAGTGTTTAATTTCAGTTAGTTTTATTCAATTATGTTTACCTATCTTCAAAACAAATGTGACTCATTTTCTTTCTACTCTTTCCTATTATAAATATATCTGAATTTTATTTGAAATATTTAAATTTATTTTTACCCTTATAAACAAGCAGGATATTGTGTGAGTTGTAATTTCTTTCCCTTCAGTAAAATATTAGCACTATAACAGAAAATGGAAAGCTTCAGGTCGTGGGGTACCATATTTTCAGAGAAGTTAAGAGTCAGTATTGTTTTTAATTTTTAAGAGTTAATATCATTGGAATAACATGTAGTTCCTAAAACAGGACGTATGTAAGCGGTGTTAATAGAAACATATATACAGTATATGGGGAAAAACCTGAACACAAAATTGTATGCAAATACTGGTTACAGCTTGCAGTAGCCAGCCTCCAAGATGGCCCCTGATGATCCTCACCTCCTAATAGTCATGTCTTTGTGTAGTCCCCTGACACATTTCATCAGGGTTGGTCTGTATGACCATTAGAATATGGGGAATTGATAACGTATAGCTTCCAGGGCTAAGTCATACAGGATATAGTGGCTGCTGCCCTGCTCTTCTTGAAGGGCCTTCAAGCAGCCCTACAGAGAATCTACATGGAGAGCTATGGAGGCTTCTTACCAACGCCTGGCATCAACTTACTAACCATTTAGTAAGCCATCTTGGAGGTGGGCCTTCCAGCCCCAGTCAAGCCTTCAGATGACTAGAGCCCCAGCCTACATCTTTTCCCCCTTACTTAAAAGATGTGTTAATAACCAGCCTACATCTTGACTATAATTTCATGAGAGTCCCTAAGCCAGAACTACCCAATTAAGCCATTCCCAAATTTCTGAACCACAGAAAAAGTGAGATAATAAATGTTTAGTGTCTTAAGCTACTAAGTTTTGGGGTTATTTATTATGCAGCAATAGATAACTAAAGTACAGCATATTAAAATATTTTTAGAAGAGAATTTGTACAATTTAAACAATGTTTAATATCTTTTAGGGTGTTTTTGGAAAGTTTATCATAATTTTGACAATTTGAAAGTATTTTGGTTAAAATTTCAATTTAGCTATAGAACCAATAGATTTAGGAAAATAAAATTAATTTTTCCTTACAAATTAATATGACTAGATTATGTACTTATTAATCAATTATTCTTTTAAAAATATGTTCATTTATGAAAATGTAATTTCTCCTTTTTTATGTCACTTGCATCTTATATCTGTTGTGAGTTTCTATTGATACTGTCTTGGGCACTCTTCTTGGTGCTTGGATTACATCAGAAAACAAAAAGATTCCTGCTCTGGAGAAGCTTATATTCTATCAGAGGAGCACAGGCAATAAATAAGCTGTCTAGTATTTTAGAATGTATTAAGTGGTGTAGAAAAAGAAAAAGTGGATCAGAGTAAGGAAGATTGAGAAAGCAGGTGGAGGTGGAGGCGTGTGAGGGAGGGAGGATATATGAGGTCATTAAATATGAAATGTCCAATTTTGAATCAAAAGTTTAGTTTAATTGAGGAAGGAAATAGCCGAGGATGTAAACAGGTGGAAAACCATACCGTGCTCGTGGATCGGCAGAATCAGCATCGTTAAGATGTCTATACTATCCAAAGTGATCTACAGATTCAATGCAATCCCTATTAAAATACCAACATCATTCTTCACAGATGTAGAAAAATTGATTTTACGCTTTGTATGGAACCAGAGAAGACCCCGCATAGCAAAAACAATTCTAG